>PVJA010014341.1:30381-47716 GCA_004027025.1 Myocastor coypus
TATTTCAGAGCCTCTGTTTATTCACTTATTTTCTTGGCCGGCTCAGCCCGCCCTGAGGGGGGGGCTGGCACAGCATGTGGTGCCGGGGATCGAACTGTGGTCCCTGAAGCCGCCCAAGCTTTCCGAAGCAGGCGCTTTAGACCACTGAGCCATCCCGCCAGGCCCCACAAAATATAATTTAAGGCTGTGATAAAAAATTAACTGCGCATGTGAAGTTCAATGTTAATTCAAAGTGACTTTCCCAGTGGTTTTCAAAATAGCTCCCTAAAGGAACAAATTTGGGAGCTGGGGAAATAGCTCAGGGGCACAAGTCCCTGCCTGGCAAGTGCAATGTCCTGAGTTCAATCCCATGTTATGTAAATAAATAAATAAATAAATAAATAAATAAATAAATAAATGGACAAATTTGGCATCTTGGAAACTTGTCAGAAGTGAAGATTCTGGCCGGGCGTGGTGGCACACGCCTGTAATCCTAGCACTCGGGAGGCTGAGGCAGGAGGATTGGTGTGAGTTCGAGACCAGCCTGGGCTACAAAAGTGAGCTCAGGACCAGCCTCAACTGCATAGTGAGACCCTGTCTCAAAAAGACCAAAAAAAAAAAAGAAGTGAAGATTCTGTCAAGTTCATTGAATGAACTGCTTCAAGTGGGTCTCAGAAATTCATATTTTGGGGCTGGCTAAATAGCTCAGGGAAATAAAATGCCTCCAAGCAGGCTGAAAGGCTGGGGAATTCAATCAGTGCACACTGAGAGCAATTGAGGCAGCGTGGCCACATGCCTGTAATCCCAGCTCTTGGGAGACTGTAAACAGGCTGATCACTGGGAGTCTGATCTAGTATTGAGACTCTGAACACCTTGTAGACTTTTCCCTAACACACACACACACACACACACACACACACACACACACACACACACAAAGACACAAAAGAAAGAAATTCATATTTTAATAAGTCCTTGATTGTGATGTATGCTAACATTTAAAAATTACTGGACTGTCTTTTTCCAGTAAAAACTATTTTTCCTCACTGCTATTAAAGTTAAATTATTTTAAATTTGACTTATACACATTAAGTATCTATGCCAATTAATATAACAGCAGCATAGTAGTTCTACTTTTTTTTTTTTTTTTGATTTCTGCAAAGTTTTACACCAGAGGGGCTCGGTCCTTCTTGGCAGCTTGTGACTAAGGTCATGCAGTATTTATCGTGCTTTTCCTTTTTTCTTTTTTTGGAGGGGGGACTGGGGTTCGAACTCACAACCTTGCACCTGCCAGGCAGGTACTTGTGCCACAGAGCTCCCTAGCCCCCTATTGCACTTTTCTATACAACGCAAATATTAACTAAGTCAAAATCCCTAAGCTACAAGAGTATTTTTGAGACCCAATAATACACCTCACCAATACAATCTGTTGTAAAATAATTTAAGCTTTCCTTTTTTTGGGGGACAAAATTTTTACTGAAGATAAATATTATACCAGGGCTCTAGGTAAAAGTATTGGCAGAATTAAAATACTAGTGAATTAAAATAGTGCTCAACTTAAAGTGAGATATAAAGCAGAAGAGTGCATCAGGCACATTTCTGGGAGTTGTCGGATCCCTATGAAAATATTAGTGAGCAGGTCTGCTTGCACTGAACCACTAACACAGTCACGTAGTGAGCTGGAGGATGCACATGCAACAGCAGCTCGCAGAATATAAAGTCAACTGCACTGCACATGACCCTCCTTGTGCCCACCTCTCAACTTCTGCAGCTGGCCTGATACACACTGTGCAGTGGTGAAGTGACAATCTGTGTCCAAGAGGAAACTTTTCTATCAGGTATAACAAAAAGGTATTTTCAAGCTGGCTAACTCACTAGCTTCACATTTTATCAGGTGTTACCACCTTAGTATATGTAGTATGCATATACGTATATATGCATTTAGGTTGGTTTTTGTGACAGGGCCTCGTTATGCAATTCAGGCTGGCCTTGAACTCACTATGTAGTCCAAACTTTTGAATTTATGGTGATGTTTCTGCCTCAGTCTTCTGAGCACTGAAATTTGCAGGCATGTGCCACCACTCCCAGAATTTTAGGATATTTGTAAAGCAATAGAGCATAAACTTTGGGCACATCTTTGAGCACAAGTACTTTGTCAAGAATGTACATATATAACTATCATTATCATCTACTAGCATTGTTCAGATGGAGACACAAGCACGGAGCCCCATGCTTTTGTGAATACGTTCAGGGACACATCTAGCTCTCGGATGTGAAAACAGGTCTTGACTGAAAATAAAGAACATTTCAGAGTTTATATAGGGCTGTTCTGGGGTTTAAATAGGGCTACTGAAGATTTTTGGCATTGGCCTTGCCCTTTCTTATTAGCAATGTTAATTAAAAGCTGCATATAAAACAATGGTTAGGGAATCTGAATTCAACTTCCCAGGCAAGGAACACTTACCTTTCTGCAAGATATCAGGCCAAACAACTCCACTCGCTAGATGCAACCATTACTTGTTCTATTGGTTGATACACTGTATCAACTTGGCTGGATGACTCAACAGCCTGGTTCCCTATTGGTGGGAGTCTGCCCTGGGTTACAATTGATTCCTCCCTGGAGCGTGACCAGTGCCTCCCTAGGATATGATTGGCTCCTCCCTAGAGTAGGATCAAGGGCCCCTCCTGGGGTATCATTGGTTCCACCCTAGGGCACAATGGGCCCATGTAAGAGTGACTGAGCACAAAGAGACTTTTTAAAGGGCTGAGGAAGGAGTCAAGACTTCACTTCGTTGGAGAAGCTTCAGTTTTTGTGTTGGGCTTGGACTTCATTGTCTGGCTCGCAGCGCAGACTTTTCAGCCTCCAGCTTGGATCTTTCGCCCTTCATCGCAGATTCCTCAGCGTCCATTACAAACACTTCGGTCTTCCAGCGCAGAACCATCAGCCACGAGATAGAGACTTACACGGCGTGCTGCAGTGAAGTTCAGACCTTGTGACTGAATTCTTCAGTCCGGAGCGTGCAGATGCCCTCTGCACGCTTCCTCATCTGACCCTGTGGCTGACTTGTAAGCCAATCTTATAATTCATTACAGATTATATATTTTGTGTTAATATCCATTCCTTATATTATATCTGTTCTGTTCCTCTAAGTAAAACCCTGACCAATGCACTTGTGGAGCAACAACAAACCCTTGCAGGGACATTATTATATCCCTGGACTTTATGTGTGCACAATGTAAATATTTAGAAAGGTTAGATGTTTCCAAAAAGAACTTTAACTTCCCACTGTATGTATAGGAATACTGAAAAAAAAAATGCACACACGTATTTAAGAAAGGCTTTAATTTTAGAGTGTCATCTAAAATACGAATATTCTGGTTTAGGACCTCCCCCTCTTCCCATCTGTAGCAACCTAGTGGGGAGACATACATGTATGCATTGCTCAGAAGGGACTTTAGGGCTGGCCAAATAGCTCAGCAGATTAAAGTGCCTGCAAGCAGGCGCAGAGGCTGGAGGTTTGACCCCTGGGGCCTACAGTGCTGGCCCTGCCCCCCTGAGGTGCACTGAGACAGCAATTGAGACTGGGTGTGGTGGCACACACCTGTAATCCCAGTTCTTTTGAGGCTGTAAACAGGGGGATCACTACGAGCCCAATCTAGTAGTGAGAATCCAGTACTGAGTCAAGCAAGCCCTCTGTGCTTTCTTTCCATTCTTCCTCCTTGCACTAAGTCAAATATAAGAAGAATATCTATAGGAGTAGCCTGATCAAAGATTTCATTTTGAATTTTAACAAAAATATATCTACAAAATATGACATTTACTATCTTTATTTTAGCATAGTTTATGCACAGCTAAACCTCTAGAAGGTTATGTGTTTCAAATACGGGCTCAAAATTTTTCCACTATTTGCACACCAGTGTTGAATAAACCACAAAATACATTTGAAAGTTTCTTCTGACTTAGACTCCTTCATGTCTCCCAGTTCCTTCTCTTTTATATTATATGCGATCTAGACATAAATGTCACTTTTATGTGATGCTATAATTTTATTTCTAAAATATCTTTTCAGAGCAGCTCTTTAATGAATGTTAACACAAAGTGTACCAAATTAGCTTACTAACAACTTTTGCCATACATTGGCAATTTCTTGAATAATTAGATGAAACATTATAAAACTATGACTCATTTTTTCAGTATATATGCAGTGTATATAGTATGCCAATATCAAGTGACATACATGTAACACAGGAGAGCAATAAGTTGGCGGAAACTTCCTAGTGTACACTAAGAAAACACCTTTGCGTTCTCTTCCCTCTTGCCTGTCTCAACCTGCCATGAGCTCACATGGCTGCTGATGTTCTGGGAAAAACTGATGAGAAGATTTATAAATAAACACACAAGAGGAAAGCTGAGGTCAGGAGGTGTCTTTGTTGTGGAAGAGAGGAAAGGAGCTGCTTAAGGACTGCAGAGATTCATTTATACACTCAGGAGGTTGATGTCAATTTCAATCTCTCTGCCTAGCAAACTGCTGGCAATGTTGCACATCTTGTTTACGTGGCTCTAGGAACTCTTTGCATTCCTAGGGGCTGGCTTTGTCTTAACCTCATAAATGTGGTGGATTTCCAGCTTGAGCTACTCCATATTTCTTCCCTTTGCTGTGTTGTAGCTGCAAGCAATGGGTGGTCAGCTGGTGTTGGAGGAGCTGTATTTTGAGAACTCTAAAAATCCTTTCTCATTCTTGAAGCCTTTCCCTTCTGAGTGAACTTACTCATTCAGGCTTAAGATGCCCAATTCAAAGGTTTGAGGTGCCTGTATTCAGCAAGTAGACCACATATAGTCCACTAATCTGTAACAATGGTCAACTAGCAGTAGAGCCCAAAACTGTCAGGGGTCGTTAGTGATTTGAACCCTTTTACAGCTAACATATTACTATGGCATTGTCTTATACAACTTGTGGTTATGCTTTTCTGTTGAATGTTTAAGACTAAGGGTGAGACTTGCATTAATCAGTGTTTTATATCTATCAAGGTCAGTTAAGTCTACTCAGGATTTACTTTGGAAATAAGAAGAAAACCTCCTAGTTTTTCTCTCTGTCAGCCATCTGGATTAGTCATGGCCATTGCTTCACCAAATTATTTTCTGTGAAAGCTTGGAAGATGTTATTTTTTCTAGTGGTGACTCTGCCAAGACACACTACACATCATTAAATTACTTTTCTCTGTGGCTCCACAGTCTTGTTGATCAGAAGACCAGGGACCCAACAAAGTTTTACTTTGTTGCAGTCCTGGGTTCTCACTGACTTTGGAGGGCTAGGGCCAAAATATTTGCTATTTTTTTTAGCTAATCTAGCTCTCTGATTTTTGGTCTGAACACCTCAGTTATTGAACACCCAGAAAAACAAGATTCATTACATTACAGTGTAATAGAGGCTTAATAGTACTATCCTATCTAAATATCACATCCTAGAACATTAAATGGAACTATTTTTCAATAACCTTGGCTATTCTAATATTTAATTCCTTATAGAATGCTAACAGAAACCAATTACATACTTTTACACAGAAATTTAGAAATCTAACCCATACATAACATTGTAGCACAACAATCATGATGACATTTTATAACAGATTTACGTTTTCATTTTGACATAACATAACCCTTTTCATCAATCATCTCTATCTAGTATGTGAGAATGTTTCACACAGTTTGTTGACCCTTAATGGGATATACTTTACAAGTTTTTTGTTAAGGTAGAACACTGAATCCAAAAGAAAAATCTTATCACCATAAACAATGCTTGCTTTACATTTTGGAACACCTATTCATCTAGAGTCATGAATACATTTAATACACCATGCAATTTACAATAATGAAATTTTTTTGGCCAGCTCAGCCTGCCCTGAGGGCAGGGCTGGTGCAGCATGTGTTGTCGAGGACCCAACCACGGTCTACTGCACCTGCCTAAGTTTGCCTAAGCAGGCACTTCAAGCCACTGATCTGTCTTGCCTGCCCCAACAATAATGAATTTTCACAGGAGCTTGAAAATCTTTATTTATTAATTTATTTTTGTATAAAAAACTTCTTTTATGAGAAAATCTTATTGTATTTTTCCAGAAAACTTTACCATTTGTACATGACCAAATGACATAGATGTCACCCATAACATTACGGATATCACTGGGGGTTCCTTATCAATGAACAAAGTTTTGATGCTCCTCTGTTCACCAATTAGAGTTCTGTGCAATATCTCTTCCTACTTTGTGGGATTTTATTTAATTATCTTAATTTTTATATCATTTAGACCATCTCTTAACTGAGGTGGAAGCATGTTTTTAATTTTATAACCCAAACTATGTTATGAACACATGATCCAAAAATGCAAAAGGAATAAGGAAAAGAGAAAAGACTGTTTGTGTACAATAAAAAAGGAGCAGCTATTCATGGAATGGATGAAGAGACAAATAAACAAGTACATAGCCTAATAGGTTGAACAAACAAACATTCTACAAAATCAGAGTGTGCTCAAGTATATTTTGGACCAAACTGAGTTATAGTAACTCTGTTATAATTTAAGAAATGTATAATTATAAATAGACTTATCAGATTTATTGTTTATCAATTAGCATGTATCTCTTAGAAGAATTTGGAGAGAATAGAATCTTTTATATATCATTAATACATATTTTTGTATTTTATTCTGCTTTAAGAGTGCTGATATCTTTTAACTCACTCAGTTACTTCAATATGCTCTATCACCTACTCAAACCTTTGATTTCCATTTTGGTTATCATCTCTTGGGCTTTCAGGGTTAATTTCTTTGGTTTGTCACAGGTTGGATTTAGTCTTATTCTTGTCTATCAGGTGTAGAGCTGTCTTCAAGATGTCATTGTTATAGATCTGTGCATTAGCTTTTTGGAAGGTAGATGAACTTCTTTTCTAGATCTGGGTTAATAATATGGCCAAATGACATGCTCTAGAAGAACGTAAACATAGCCTCAACCCCGAATTAGCCTTTGCTTTACCTCACTGTGTTGTAATAGTGTACACTGCTGAGTGAGGTGAGAGGGATTGATTTCTGCTTTTGTTTTATAGCTGAATTTTGAGCATATGGTAAAATACTTGTATCCTATATTTTGGAGGAGAAAGCCTCACTATATCCTCCTCTACCCTAAGATGACCCATCTGTGGAAATGGAGGCAAATTGAATTAATTTGTCTGAAGGAAATGACAGTACCACCGAAGAAATTAGCCATTGTAGATTGCCAAGAGGAAAACAGAACTAAAGTGCTAAACATGATTTTGCCTGTGTATGCAGCATCATGGAAAGTAGTCATAGTTTGATGTGGACCATGTGGCACATATAACCATTGCAAGGGACCGTGAAGCTGCAAAAGGACCCCAGTGGGCATGTGTTGAGTTGGGAAGACATGGGTCAACTCTAGAAATTTTTGCATTGGAGAGAGCCAGATTAACTTTACTGAAGGAAGTTTAGGGTCTGGCATAAATTATCCTGGAGAGGTAGAAGCCAGATACTCTTTGAGAATGTCAGAGAGTGGATGGAAATCATGAGTAGTTATCTTAAGAGCTGGGTAAAACAATTAATATTATCATGTAAAGTCTGAAAATCAGAGTTGATCCAAATAGTTTGGGGTATATCCGTTGGATAAGGTGACCTAAATTTGAAAAGTCTGTCATTGTTTGTACCCTTTTGGAGGCCACCATGAGGCCTGCTATTATTTAGATGGATTGTTAAAATGAAGCAACTGTTTACACCTGAATATTCTCAGATCTTATTTATTTATTTTTAAAGAATACAAAATAGCGCTAGAAAAAAAAATGGCATTAGAAACAATACAAGATTTTACTAAACAAAAGAATAGGAATTCAATAATGGTTTCTATATTACATTATGCTATCTTCAAATTAGTTGTTCAGATTACCAAACTATCTTGCTGGCCCTAACAATACACTATTACATATAAGATTCATTTAAAGAAAAAAATTAAAACAGAACAATAACAAAGAAGTTATAAGAAATTCGAAAGAGGGAAGAAATCGGAGTTAAAATATATTAAACATTAACTACTCCTTTCAAAAGACCAGCAGAAATTGACATCAGATCATATTTTAAACACTTCTGCCTATTTATAAAATACCAACATTTTCTTGTACCAAGTAAAATTCAAGAATAACAGCCTCTGCCATAGAAACAAGAAGCAAACACACATAGAGAAAATGTTAAGGCAAGGGTGAACAGCCATAAACCATACAACTGAGAAAGGAAAGCAAGCACTCAGCAGCAGTCAAGAGAACACCGAAGACATATACAAAGTTTTTAAATCAGGAGCATATCCTATATATGATGCTAGGGGAAAAAAAACTGTAATAAAGCAAGGCAGATTTTATTAGCTGTATAATTAAAAAGTCTTCTATTTCTTTCTTTAGTTGGTACAGGATCTCGCTATGCAGCTTGGACTCATAGTGATCCTTCTATCTCAGCCTCCCCAGTGCTGGGAGCAGAGATGTACATGGTCATGTCTGGTTTCTGCGGTCAGCATGTTTCACCCTGGGGTTCTGGGGCTGGCGCAGTGTGTGGCACTGGAGATTGAACCCATGTCTTTGTGCTTGCCAGACAGGCGCTTAAATTGTCAAGCTATTTCTCCAGCCTCTTAACTGTGTCACCTAAAATGTGAACATTTTTTACTCTAAAAGACCAAAGTTATCACTGAAATATACATTTTTGAGAGAAAGTGCAAAACTTTTATTTATGGGAAATATGTTTTTAAGTAATCTTTTAAAATATCCCTGTTAATGTAAATCTTAAGAAATATGATTATTTGCAAGTATAAGCAAATATTTTTTCTTTTGAGAATGAAGAGGAATAGTAAAAAACAAACCAAAACAACAACAACAAAAAAACCCAAAACAAAAAAAGTCTTTTAAATGAATCATATTGAGGGAAAAATGTAAAGGCTTCAATTGGGAGTAACTGCAATGGAGAGAAAATAGTTCTATTTCCCGCAAGGCCCTATTCCCTGTAGGTAGAAGCTCCAACGTGTGATTCAACAAAGTTCTAAAAATGCTGGGGTCACCACCGGTGGCTCAATTAAAGCTATTGGTACTGTAATATATCATGATTCCCTAAACTGACTGGTAGATAGGGAGGACACAAGGGGAGGAATATCCAGAATGGCCTTCTACATCTCTCCAGGTTAGCAATTTAGTAACTCTACCTCTGTAAGAAATACTGCCCACGCCCTGCAGATCCGTAGCTGCCAACCTGGAGGCCACCAGCATTTGTGTCTATTTAAAATATTTTTCCGTTAAATAATCAGTTCCATCTTCGAACCCAATAGGTTTCAGAAGATCACAAATCCCTGAATGTCTTTTTTTTTTTTTTTTGTCTTTTTGAGACAGGGTCTCGCTATATGGTTGAGGCTGGCCTTGAGCTCACTTTTGTAGCCCAGGCTGATCTCGAACTCGCACCAATCCTCCTGCCTCAGCGTCCTGAGTGCTAGGATTACAGGAGTGAGCCACCACGCCCGGCACCTGAATGTCTTTTCTTATGTGTACTCTCCAATATTTTGATAAGGGAAGAATGACCAGTTGAGTGCTACCGGAGTCTGAGGTGATGTGAGCAGTGTTTTAGGTAAACCGAGTCATAACCTTGATTTCTGTTTTAGTATTTGGACTTTTGTTTCTGGCTACAGCTTTTGTTCCATTGTTTCAGAGCTGCCTGAGGGTGGCAGCTTGACAGCCAGGGAGGGGCTCCATGGCCTGCATTCCCCTCCATAGAGGATGTGGCAGGCGCATTTCCGCAGCCACGGCTGCCACTGGCTGCCCACAGGCTCTTGCTGCTTTTGCTCTGGCTGCTGGATGCGCTGCTGTTGCTGGGACTCCAGGTGTACGTGCAGCAGTGCCTCATAAACTTTCAGCGCAAGAAGCACACTTAGGGGTGGTGAGCAAAAGTGGGGTGTGCTGTGGCCATATCCTGCCTACTCGGACCCGGGCGCCCAGGTCCGTGGTTGGTGGCATGGGCTAGCAGCCTCAGCTGGGCAGAGTATGAGGTCTCACAGGTGGCTGGGAAATCCCAGCTGAGCCCGCCTGGCCCTGCGTGTGGGGCCTTCCTTGCACTCAGCCTGTGCCCCTCACCCTGAGGCACTGTGCTGCTCTGAGCCAGCCTCACACAATTCAAAAGAATAGTGGGATCCTTGTTTTGCCTTATTGTTCCCTTTTGAGGCTTGATTTTAAAATAGCACTTTGAGCGGAATCCTTTGTGGTTGTGAAACCCTTCTAACCAAAATCCAGAGAAGTAAATGCAGCAATCAAGTGCGCAAAAAACACTTCTGTGTATATATACTTCTATGGCTTTTAAGACTCTGTTTGCCCATTTTTAACTAACTACTACGTTTACTTCATTTAAGTACTTTTTCCTTTTTAAGCTCTTTCTTTTTCCTTCAGGCTCTTGTGAACCTTTTTCTAGCCCTAGAAACCTCTGTGCCCCACGCCTCACCCCTGGGGGCTGCTAATACTACTGCGCAGCCATGATGCATAATGGTGTTACCAATGCATCTCTCCCCCCACTGTGCCCAAAATGAGAAGCGTCCCGTAACCCGCTGTTCTTCCTTATGTAGAGTCCCTGTTTGGGTGCCATTTGCACAAACTAATGCAGCTCTTGGTCCTGGGGAAGAACAACAGGATGATTTAGAAATAAACACAAGAAATGAACTCTGAACTAGGGGAAGCCCTTTCTCCTGATGGGCGGAAAGGACTGCAGAGGATTTATTTATACATTCAGGAGTTGATGTCAATTTTACCTCTCTGACTAGCAACTTGTTTACAACCTGGAGGAACTCTGCGTTCTTAGGCTGGCTTTGTCTTAGCCCTGCACATTTGATTGAGTCCCAGCTTCAACCACTCCCTATATCAACCCAATGAACAAGAGCAGAGACTGCATAATTCAGAGATGATTTATAGATCCTATTTCCAAAGACATGGGCAGGATCAGCTCTTCACCAAGAAGAACTGGCTTGGGTTTTCCACCAGTTATAAAAAAAAAGCTTCTTGTAAAGCACGTTATTCTACTACTTCTACTGTTAATTATATCAGGCACTCTTGAATACCAGGAATGAGGCTTTTCATGTAAGAACTTGTCTGCTATGCATGTAGCACTGATAAATAAATTGGCTTATGTAAAAATGGTTATAATCTAAGGTCTTCTACATCTGACAGTTTATACCTTGAACCATTCCCCCACATCTCACTCTGTCTTCCACTCACTGGACAATAAGAGCATAGGTCATGCGTAGAGACAATTAAACACATTCATATCTCCAAATTTCCCAACAGAGGATAAGCTGTCCCATGAATTTCAACACAAATTGTACAAAATGTGCTAACTTTGCCAACTACTTTCTTGTACGCTGGCAGCCACTCTAATGTCTAGGGATTACATGTTGCAACACTTGGACTCGTTTGCTCATCACATACCCAATAGACATAAGAGAACCAACTCCACAATCATAAAAAACGTGTCTGCAGAAGTCTAAGTGCAAACACACTAACACTGTCCCTCCACAATCACTTCCCTCCGAGCTCCTCTGCACTGAACGAGTACACATGGCGCCATATTGCTCAGAGAGGTGGCTTAACACTTCCATTCCCAAACACAGCATTATATAAGAAATATAGCAAAGATGTATTTCCAGTGATATTTTATTACCTCCACACGTAACAAAGCCAGGAATTTTAAAACATCTACATAAGACTACATGTTATAATTAAGGACTTGATTTGTCTGTTACAGTAGCCTTGAATGAACTGCACACACAATAGGATAGTTACCATTTGAAAGTGTCTTTAAAGTATGATCATTTTAGTTTAAAATCTTTACCTTATCCATCAGCTCAGTGAGCTATAATGCTCAAATTTTCATAGCATAATCTTTCCTAAGGGAGGTGGGGAGATAGCTCAGTAGAATAAACGCTTGTCTGGCAGCACAGGGTGCTGAGTTCAATCCCCAGTACTGGGAAAAAAAAAAAAAAAAAAAAAAAAAGTCTTCCTGAAGAATTCTAACACAAAACATACAGATCTTGCTTCTGAGACTCTAATGCCCAGTGAGCTGAGTTAGGGCCAAGATGGTGATGCCAGCCCTGGGGAATGGCTGCAAATATAGGTTAATACAAGCAGGGAAGTCTAACTAGAGATCACAGTAAATCAGTTGCTCACTGACTTTATCAATAACGTGGTCCGTGAGCAGGAGCTGACACCAGCTGCATCTGGTGCCAAGCTTTAGAGAGGTGGAAGCGCATGCTCAGCTGCACGGCTGCACTGTAGCAGGGTGCAAGCCAGAGGCCGGCCCTTACTCTAGTCTTCCCATGACCCACCCAGTATTTGTCACCTTTGCTTGTGCTTCTTTCCAATACTACACACTTGTCTCGGTATCTTTGCTAAGCTTAGCCAAGAGGAGTAAAAAACAAAGACCTCAGGAAAGCTTTTACAAGGGTGGAAGGTGCAAAGATGAGACCGCAAAAGATTCAAATGCTGCCCCAAAGAGCTAAATTTTAGTAAAATATCCAAAGTCCTGCTTAAATTGTGGGTTCATTCTCATAGGCGAATCACATTGTCCTAGTCCTCTTTGTCAAAAATGTGACAAGCTATTCCATGAAGCTATCAAAAAGGCTTTGTCACATGGAGATTAAGCACTCTGCATTAAAAACCAGTCCCTTATAGTTTCTTTTTTTGAAAAAAACAAAAACATGAACACAAAGTGCAGAAGTAATTATTTAAGGTCACAACTTCATCAAATGTGCCTACACCGAGAGCATCTTGCTTAGTAGAAAATGTCATTATTGAAGCTCAGAAGATAGTTCCTCTTGGTGAAGAGCTGATCCTGCCTGTGCCTAATGCCATTTGTCATGAACTTTCAGGAGACTGTAGTGCAGAGGGTGAACTATGTGCCTCTTCAAGCTCTCCCCATAACTAGATAAGTGGATGAAATAGCAGAGGTCATTGAGCAACAGTCATTAGAGAGAACTCATGGAGTCTGCTGGTGCTCAGGCTAAGTCAACAGTGCTGAGCCTACGGAAACCTGCCTTCTACAGAATTGATCTCTGGTGCCCAGAAGGCGAGGGACCACTGCTTTCACCCCCTACACAAATGTAGATGAGTGTCACTCATAGCAGTGGCCTAACAAAGTTCACTTCAAAAAGTCAATTCAGGAAGACATTGTTTTTCTGTAGTTTTAAGTAAAGATGCTTGCAAGATATGTGATTTTCTAACTCTGTGGGATATTGGTAACCTCTTTTATTTTTTATTAATTTTAATAAGAAAGAAATAGCATTGAGAATTTTTCAAAACAGGTTAGTAGGACAGTTAGAACAGTTAATACATTGCATATTATTGCCTTCATAGTAGTTAGAGTACAAGATTCAGACATCAGTATAAACATATGTATATATTTTCACTATAAAATGGTCCTTCATTTATATCCCCCTGTTTTTTTGTTGTGTTTTGTCAGAAATAGGTGTTCCATTGCTGTTAGAGAAGCTATATTTGGAGAAATCTTTAAAGAACCTTGCCATACTTAATGCCAGTTTAAATGTCAATTCAAATACGTTCTTGAATTCAGAAAAATAATCCAATATAGTCCGAGAGTCCATAATAGTAGTGGGTAGACAACCTCTTTACATTGGAAAGGTCCAGATGAAGTTGAGAGCAGCTTTTTGTATTTTATGTAGACACTAAACAAATGGCAAAGAAAACTTTTCAAATGGTGGTGACCTTTCCAGTTCATCAAATGTGGAATGTCACTCTACTCCCTCTCCTTGGGAGAGCAAAGAGCACCAGACTGTGGCCTGAAAACTCTTCCACCTCTTGCTCTGGGTTAGATTCACTTTTCAGGAGTGGTACACCTTCCCCCCATTTTTTTACTCTTACTAGAAGGAGATGAGGTTTCTTTCGACTGGAACTCCAGGCCCAAGACGTAAGCAGTTTCATTGGTGACAGAGGCAAAACTTTCATATGTAGACCTGTTTTCTTGAGCCTTGCAGGTAACAGCCTTGTTATCAGCATGAATGCCTGTTGCCTCTCAGAGGTGCCATGTCCCGGTGTCCTGGTGAGGGCTTTATCTAGTCCTGTTAGGAGACCTCATGGTTGGAGGAATCCTGCCTGGAAGAGGCTGCTGCTTCTGTCAGGACTTCAGGGTGCAGAATGGATGGAGAGGAGCAGTTCACTGGTGCTTCAAGGCAGGACCAGGCCAGTGAACAGCTGCTACCTGGGTTCTGAGAGCCTTTGGTGCAGAAGCCACCCACCTGACCTAGTGCCAGCTCACCCACTGGCCTGGTGCCATCGCTGATGATAGCCTCTGTCTCTGTCACTCTTGGCTAACGTATTCTGAGACGAGTTCACTGACTGCTTTGTAATCACCTACTCAAAAGTGCAAGACTTTGTGCTTTTGAACTCTCCTCATACAATTTACACCATGTCAATTCACAAGTAATGCTAGGTATGGCAAAACTATGTGAGAAAAACCTATAGCAAATAATAGACAAGTCCCCAGTCCACAGACAAAGAGATGGCCTCCATCCCAATGGTAAGATATTACAAGGATCTCTAAATTATAAAATGGACAAGGAAAAGCAAATAATAGCAAGGCAGAGGTTAAATATTGGGCTGTTTTTTGGAGGTGGTTTTTATTGGTACATGTGTGTAGTACGTACTGATTTTACTCATTGGGAAGAGTTTGTACATAACATATCTAACTTCTCTTTGCTTCCTCTTCCCTTCAAGAAGACTTGAATAAGCTAGATAAAGTGCTGCACACCATAATTCCAGCACACAGGGAGACTGGGGAAGGTCACAACTTCAAGCCTCATCTTGGGACTTTGGTGACTTAGCTAGGCCTTGTCTAAAATCAAAAGGAGAAGGGTCACGATATAGGTGGCACAATGCCTGCCTGGCATGTGTGAAGTCCTGAGTTCAATTCCTGGTACCAATTCTATAAACAACAACAATAAAAACCCTTCTAAAAATAAAAGAAAAAAATGACTGGAACTTAGAGTCCTTGTGAAGGGCCTGGATTCATTCTTCAGTATTGGAAAGCAAGCAAGCAAGCAAGCAAGCAAGCAAACAAACAAGCAAGCAAGAAAGAACTGCAATAAGTGGATATATTTCATGTTATATGTAGGTAACATTTTCATAACTTAACGTATATCAAGCCAGTAAAAATTCCAGCAGAATTTATGAGTAACTTTAAAAATTAATATTAAAATCTATATAGAAAGATAAATATCAATGAATAGTTAATTTATTTAAAAGAGTCAACAAAATACTGGGCCAAATAATAACTCAGCTATATTACAAAAATAATGCTAAAAATACTCTATTGATACAGGAACACACAAGCAGTTAAGAGAATGAAACAAAGGCCAGAAAGTGGGTAAAAATATATATCACTGACATAATATAATAAGAGAGAAAAGACATGGTTTTTAGTATAATGAATACGAAACTTAGGGAACCACATCTGGAAAAATAAATTGGAATTTATACTTTATAGGAGAAAAGAAGAAAATACTTCAGTGAATTAAAGGTATAAATTTGAAATGCAGAAATCTAAAATTTTTGTGGAGAAAAATACAAGAATTTAATTTTGTGATCTCATTTTGGGAATCCATATAAATATCCCAAAGCTCAAAAAAGAAGAGAAAAAAGTTAATATATTTGACAATACACAAATGGAAGTATTTTATCTAATAAAGGGATTGTATAAGCAACGATGTAGACTGAAAGGGGATATCTATAAAGAGAAAAACAAGTAATTATTATGTCACATAAATATCTACATGTTGGTAGTTGAAAAACAAATAATAAAATCTACAAATCAAATAAAGCATAGATTAAATATGTAAATAAAAATTCATGAAAATATTGAGGTACAGTTCACACAGATAATAAAAATGTGAACTGATGCTTACTAATTTAAATCACATGACATTATTATCACAGCCTAAAAGCAGCCTTAGTTTAGTAAGTGCTTATGACATCAACTACCTGAAGGAGTAGGATGAGGCAGTCACTGCGGACAATAGTTTAATGGCATTCAATAAAATGGAATGTTCATAAACCATCATCCAACAAGCCAACTACTAGTATGCCTCAGGGAAACTCTCCAAATATCTAAAGGAAGATCTATTTATTATAATATTATATGTTTAATTAAGGGGTAGAAATGTATGTATGAGAAAGCATCTTATGTAAATATAACCCATGAAACCCAGATTTAATACCATTGAGGGTATATTTTAGGAAGCGTCCAATAAAACAATAGTCCATACTTGGGAAATAAAAGAAAGAGTACACCTAGACATAGATCTAAGTATTTGTACTGTTTACTATAGCAACAGAAAGTGTTATTAACATGGGGACAGAAGGGGCTTGCTAACTGAAAACCAGGGTCAACCAAGTGTCTATCTTAAGCCAGGGCTCCTACTTGAGCAGGAGAGAAAGTAGACTCTGCAGGTGTTTGGTTTGATCTCAAGTGTTTATCACAGCCTTGTATGTTGAAGGCTGGGTCCTTTGGGTAATGACACTAATGAGAGGTGATAGAAAATTCAAGAGGTGTGGCCCACAAGAAGGAAGTAAGGGCTTTGGAAGCATGCTCTTGGGATGATGGGATCATGAATTCTCTTCTTCCTGTTTGCTCCTTCTACCTCTATGATATGAAGAGCTTTGCTCCACAGTGTGGCCCCCACTTGCTCTGCCTTGTCACAGGTTCATAGCAATGTGGCCATGTGACCATGGACTGAATGCTCTGAAACCATGAGCGAAAGCCTTTGTCTTGTCAGCTTGCTTATCTGAGGTATTTGCCACAGTGACAGCAGGCAGGCAGGACCCTTGAGAGAGAAGGGCAGAACAGGGGAGGCCAAGCCCAGCCATTCTCAGATTTATCAACCAAGAAGTCACTCTCCCCAGGGGCAGTGAGAGATACATGGAGTGAAGCCCTTTAAGAAAAGTGACATCCTATTAGGAGATCAGGAACATTATCTAACAGGGTAATGCTATTGTTAGAGTCAAGAATGCTTTAGTTTGTAGTTCAGTATAAAAAATGCAATTTAAAACACATACAAGCTGCGCGCCCACCGCGGGTAAGCTCCCTGCGCCCCTCTGCCCCGCCTCTGCGTTCCCACGACTAACTTCCTGTTCCAGCCTAGACCCAAACCACACCGCTGGGAGCTGAGCCTGCATGCCCGCCGCAGGTAAGCTCCCTGTGCCCCTCTGCCCCGCCTCTGCGTTCCCGCGACTAACTTCCTGTTCCAGCCCAGACCCAAACCGCACCGCTGGGAGCTGAGCCTG
>PVJA010014342.1:0-12310 GCA_004027025.1 Myocastor coypus
TCTTTCTTTCTTTCTTTCTTTCTTTCTTTCTTTCTTTCTTTCTTTCTTTCTTTCTTTCTTTCTTTCCTTCCTTTGGTTAAGTTGGGCAACCTGACCTATAAGTCAGTTTTAGGAGGTCAGGTTAGGAATTGAGGCATGGAGAGGGAAATTTAATAAGTCATTCTAAGGTGATTGGATGCATTGCTTCCAATTATAGGGAGCCATTGAAGTGTGTTAGTTAAGAGAGAACAAATTTATAAATTGCTCGGCCCTCAGTAAAGATATCTGAGAGGCTCTTTCTCTTGTGATGGAGTCAAAATTATCTCCAGGACTTCCATGGTCTCCTGGCCCACAGCCCAGGTATTTCTAAACACCTGTGTGAATGTCTGGACAAGCGAACATTCAGGATTTCCTTTTCATGTGTATACCAGACAGTGAGGCCAATAGATTCAACTTGTGCTTCATGTCAATCTGTTCTCTGTTGCTAAAGCATAACACTCTTAACTGAGTAATATCTGAGAAGAAGGAATTAATTTCTTCCAGGGTTGGAGGTTGGGATGTCAAGATCAAAAGTCTCCATCTGGGGAGGACCAGCTGGCAGGACTGCCTGGTAAGAGAGGGCACACCAGAGAGAGACCGAGAGGGGGCAGACCCGGCTTCGATTACAGTCAGTTTCCTGATCACGAGGTGAGGCCACTTTTGGAATAATGATATTAATTCATTCATGAATTTTGGAGGCAGAAAACACTGGAACCATTAAATGCTTTTGTATGCTATTTGTTTTAAAGGTGAAATCCCCAGAAATTCAGTTCTCTCTCTCTCTCTCTCTCTCTCTCTCTCTCTCTCTCTCTCTCTGGCTCGCTCGCTCGCTCGCTCTTGCTCTCTCTGTGCAGGTGTAGAACTGGGACGTAAGACCTGTGTCTGTCTGCTACATTATCTCTTTTTGTCTCACTGAATTGATTAGTTTCCCAGACTTGGGTTGAATTTGTAATTTCTACCTCAGCCTCCCCAGACGCTAGAATTACAGACAGGCATAAGCACACCTAGCTGGGAAATGGACCTCTATTATATGCAGTACATAAAAATGGAAAGTCAAACTTGTTACAAACAAGTCTCTCTTGATTTGCTTTCATGAATAAGGTAAGAAGCAACTAGAATTTAAAGTACTAAAAAGATAAGGAAAACATTGCTAAAGCACGTATCTTATTCTGCCTGAAACATTTGTTACAGATGCTTTATCTTCAAATCTTACTTGCTAATAATTTGTTTTTTAACCAAGTAATAATTTACATATTTAACCAAAGTCTCAGAAAATTAGAACAATAATATGTAAATGTGTAAGTATTTGCACACCTGGAAAGCATACAGAAAGTGCTGAATCTTAGACTGGTGGCTGCAACTGAGCAAAGAAAGAGAACTACTGTGCTCGGGCAGCTCAGCGACTTAAAAGCAACATCACAGAACAAGTGAGGACCCCTGGTGTGCTTTGCCAAAGACTGTTGCAATCAGAGCAATAATACTTGAAACAAAACTGACTCGTGATTTTGCAGCTGGTGGGGCCAGCATGGGAAGGGTAGAGCCTGTGTAGCGATGGCGCAGTAGCCAAGGGATTAGTGCACGGTGGGCATGATACGGGTAGCACAACTCCACCTCTGAGAAGGAGTTGTAAAGCTCTCACTTATGGGGCTAGCAAGATAGCTCATCAGACTGGAATGACTACTTAGGCAAGCGTAGGGACCGCAACTCAATCTCTGGCATCCCAGTGCCTCACCAGGCCCCCCCCCCCCCAGGGAAGGCTGAGCAGCCAGAGTGTGGGTATAATGGCGCACTCCTGTAGTACCAGTGCTAGAAACAGGAGGATCGCTTCAAGTCCGAGCTGAGTAGTGAGATTCTGTATCAACCAAATACATAAAAAACAAAGAACAAACAAAACAAACCCCCTCCCATTTATTAGCAAGGGAATAGATGGTATGGTAGAAAGCTGTGGAAAGATCTTTTTTTGTGTGCCATTGGAGAATGGAGAAGGGAAAGCAGAGAAATGAACTTGTGTGGCACACACACCACACCATCGCGATGATAAGAACTTGCATTAGCTCATAGGCCTAACTCCTTCAGGCCTTTCCGCCAACCTCATTCTTTGAGGACAAACATTGTCATTTTACTTTATGCACGAAGAAATCAGTGCTGAAGAGGACTAAAGAACTTTGTCCTTCGTTACAAATTGAGTGAAAAACCTGAGATTAGAATTGGGATCTTTAGGTTTTTTCTTCCCTACCAAATGGCTGTGCCTAGTTTTTACTGGACACTAAAGGGAAATTTAAACCATCGCTTTATCTCTTGACAGAATTTTCTACCCTGGCTCTCTATAGGCCCAAGAAAAACATTTCAAAATTCTAATTGTACTACCCTCTTATGTCTGAGGCCTTTGATCTGTGACATCACTGAGGTCACTGGTGGGCCAAGCCTTGGTCTGACCTCACTGTGGCATCAGACAGGGTCCACACTACAAGACCTGAAGTCTCCTGAGCTTCACATCTGAGCAGAAGCAGCCTTGCACGCTCACAGTTAGCAGTGGGGAAGTTCAGGCCAAGAGCATGAGGACCAAATTCATTTAAGTGAGGGAGATGAACCTTATGGCTTTTTTTTTTGGAAGGCTCAGTCCTCCCTGGGGTCGGGGCTGGTGTGGCATGTGATGCCAGAGATCAAACTGCAATCTTTGTGCTTAGCGGGTGCTGTAGTCTGATGAGCTATCTTGCTGGCCCCTGAACATTATGTTTTATGTTGAAAAAATATTGTGTGTTTTGTCATCAGTATCTAGAGTTCATCCATGCTGTTTAGTTGTGCTTTGTGTTTTACATTTTTTAAAACTTGAGTTAGGTTCATCTTCTATGTAAATCCTAAAATTTAGAAACAAGTATTTAAATATATGCAGCATAATTTGAAGGTTATAGCACTTGCATTATACACAATCTGTGTTTATAAGGGCCTGGAGGTAAGTTACCCTTAGTTTTATACTTCAAGTTGTTTTTATTTATTTATTTATTTATTTATTTATTTATTTATTTATTTATTTTTATGGCTGGCTCAGCCTGCCCCAAGGGCAGGGCTGGCGTAGCATGTGGTGCCGGGGATCAAACCGTGGTCCCTGAAGCCGCCTAAGCTTTCCCATGCAGGCGCTTTAGACCACTGAGCCATCCTGCCGGGCCCCATGAAGTTTTTTTTTTTTTTTTTTTTAGGTTATGAACAGAATATATTTATTGAGGGAAAGAAAACTCCTATCCAAGAGAGAGACAGGAGGTGGAGGGGCCCAAGATAATTATCCCCTCATAATTCAAATTTTTGAAGCATGGTAACCTATACCTGTTCCTTTAACATTGTGGTCCATGTGGATGTTGAGCAGTCATGCACAGGTAGTGCGGCCAGCAAAATGAAATGTTTATTTGTGACCCTTCTCAGTAAGTATTTGATAACTTCTGGGCTATGACAACAGGAAACACTTTAATCTTGCATTTCAAGTTGGGTCGTATATATATGCTACATTCCGCTTGTCCCAGAGAAACCATTAACCTTTTATCTGACATCATCTAAATTTGTTTAGGCATTTTTTCATCAGAAAATACTCACTAGAAAATTATTTTTTTAAAATAAGAAGCAATATTTCTATGAAATCCTCAATAAGGCATTAGGATGTAGTTGCTATCTCTAATTTAGGAAGAAAAGGTATTAAACCATGGAATATTTATTTTGCAAAATCCAACTGAGGGCAAAAACCTCGGTACTGACTACACGTCCAGTCCTCAGCTGGGTGACGGCTAGAAGGAAGGAAGCAGAGAGGACAGAATCCTTAACCTTTTGGTGGCCAGTTGGTATTGGCTAAAACCATATTCACTAAGTAACAATGCCAGGTTTCAATTTAGGTTTACATGGTTCCAAAGTGCACCTACACTTTCGAGTTCAATTTTGTGAGGCCCTTTGCTAATACTCTTCATGTATAATGAGACAAAGGCAAACAGGCCCACATAATAGCCAATAATATGACTTTAATTTTTCTGTACTGTATGTGACTTAGAAAGTTTTTATATGTTAAAAATTTGACAGGCTTTTTTGAGGAGGTGAATGCAAATTTCAAAGGGATGTTAAGATGAAACAAGATACTTCAGATAAATTAAAGCTTACAGGGCTCATGGGAGGAGAATATTCTCCCTGGAATATTTTTACTTACAGTAAGAAGCAAAGGGAGAAAGGAACCAACTCTTACAAAAATGCACAAAAGCAAGTCCTCTAATAGCTAGGATTTAAACAGAAAGAAGTAAAAGAGAAAAAGTTTGAAGAACAGAGGCTTCAGATGCAAACTTGAAATTGACTTTCACAGAGTGTCGCTGGTCAATCTGCCACTGAGAAGCCTAATTAAGACATCTGCTAAGAGTTACCAATTGCTGGTGGTCTCACTGTCACACCATCTTAATTGACATGCTGTGATTTTGTTCAGATTAACTTGCTAAGTGGTCCTCTAATAGAAAGCTCACTTAAATTAAAAGTGGGCTGCAAATGGGGATTTGTGATGTTAATAGGCCAGTGTAACCTCTATGTCATTTACATACGTTTCCATTTTGCCCAGTGCATATATCGGAGGATGTCACTGAAAGTTTTGCACGGGCAATAATAGCATGATAATGAGCATCCCACTGATGCAGTGTCCAAAGTGTCACTTCCTTGACCTCCTCTCAGTGCTAATTTTGGAGATGCCTTTGAGTGTCCATCATTAATAACATAAACCCTTGATCCAAAAAACAAGAACTCAGCCTTTTTACTCAGGTAAAGAAATAGTTGGAAGATGGAAATTGATTGAAGAATGGAGTCTTCGTAAGCATGTAAAGACTTATTGAAAACTTTGTAATTTCAGTGCACTGAAATAAAACATTCAGCAATCTTCGCCTATCTGTTGGTCCACTGTGGTTCCTCACTGTGGTCAAAGAATACCAGGAGGTCTCAGGGAACAGGACTCAGAAAATCAGTTTTAGGAACAGGGCGAAGAAGCTAGAATCTACCAGAGCAGATTTTATCTGTGAGTCTGTCCCTAACTGCTCTGTGTCCCTCTGAATCTCCGTTCTGCTGCTGTAAGTTCTACAAGGTCTCATTACAAGAACAGATTTGTAGTGATTCTCCTGTTTTCAGCCTCCCAAATGCTGGGTCTTACAGGCTTGCACCACCATGCCCAGTATCAATTCCTGTCTCAGTGTCCCCTGGGGCAGAGTTGGCATGGCATGTTGTGGATCAAACTCTGGTCCCTACATCTGCTTAAGCAGGTGCTTTAATCTGCTGAGCTACCTGGTTGGCCATTTTGGTCTTTTTTTGAGACAAGATTTCACTCTGTAGTTCAGGCTGTCCTTGAGCCCATTTTGTAGCTCAGATTGGTCTCAAATTCACAGAAATCCTCCCGCCTCATCCTCCCTCGTACTGGGGTTACAGGCATGCATCACCAACCCTGGCTGGGTGTCATAATTCTTAACATCCAATTCCTCTCTGTGTCACATGTGGCAAAATCTAGCCATTGCGTCACACAGGACCCTCCAGTTTTAAGCCCTATTAGAACAATGCGTGCCTTTCATATTTTATTTGCTCTTTCAGGTTTTTACACTAGTGAGTCACTATGATATTTGCACATGTGGGTCTGATGCATTTCACTTAGGAGAATGGCAGCTAGTTGAGAGGCAGCAATGGAAGATAGGCCTGGATAGGGTGACATACTCTTCCTCAGGAGTCACTATCCTCTTCACAGAGCACAGTTTGTGCCTTTTTGTGTGTGGCATTTTAGTACAGGGCCTACAGTATATAGGGACTGCAGCATCTCAATACATAGATCAGACTCTACCAGTGGAAGGAACTGAGCCCATCTTGTAGGATTGGGTTAGATCTTCAGGGACTGGGAGGATTACTTCACAACTGAGTTCTTGTAATGTCAGTGCAGCTCCCTGTGCTAGCTCTCTGGCTTATTTTCTTGCCATGTGATCTCTTTTTCTCTCTTCCTTACTGTCCGCACCCCTGCCATGTGATCTACCTGCTCTGTTTGAGGTTTTTGCCAGATGTAATTACCTGATCCTGGCTTACCTGCCTCTAGCACTGTAAGCTAGATTAACCTTTCTGCTTCATGCATTACTCAGTATCAGGCATTCTGTTTTAGCAACACAAAATGCACCAGACAGCGTGTTCCTGACATTCACTTGGCAGTTGCAAATCAGAGGTGCTAATGATATTGGTGCTGATGTCAAGAAATCATGATTCCAGGGGTATCAGTTGGTTACGCTGGTTATGCTGGAAGTTGAGACTGGGTTTGGGATCACTTAAGAGAAGGGCAGGAGGCTTGGCTAGTGTCTTCATGCTCCAGTAGCTTGCCTTAACTAGAGCCCACACGACTGTCGCTCGAAGGCTGGGGTCATTCCTGTGGACTGGCTCCCTTCCACGTCTCCATTCTCACTGTAATATTACGCCTGCTCTTGGGGTATCTGAGAGCCTTTGTCTGGCTTTGCCTACAACATGGGCACGATGATGCATAGCTGGGCACTACGGTACACATTATAAGAACCAATCCCTGAACGACAAAGCATTCTGCCTCTGTTCTCCCCTTTTGCTACTCCATAAATCTTCCTCCCCTGAGCCTTCAAGGCCTAATTTCTTTGGGAATGATCCTGGTCAAGTCCGCTAGTATAAATAAAGCTGATATTTGCCTAAAATCTTTGTTACTCCTTGGATCGTGCTCATGGCTTTGTGGTTACAATGTCATGAAAATATCTGTAGGATTCAATAAGACCTAGGTGGAATGTTGAAAGCCTGGAAAATATTTTAAAAATAATAACTAACATTGTTATGGTTGTCATTACTATGTAGGAAAGATAAATATTTGGGGTGCGGGATGTGGGAGGTGTATTGATCCCAACAAGAGACTCTGGAGAGGCTCAAGGGTGACTTGACATAGTGAGCCCTGATAAAGGAAAGCCCTGCAGTGAAAGGCAATATTACATAATGAGAAACAGTCATCACTACACAGCATTTCAGTGGGGCTAGAGCAGATATTTCAAAGCAGAAGTGAGACAATTAGATAGAGGTAAGAAAACTGAAGTATACTGAAACAGGTCCTTCTGTCAGTTCTGATCTTCAGCTGCACCTGTATCTCTAGTCCTGCTGCTGAGCTTCCTGTCAAGTTTCCCAGCATGCTTTGTGCCAGGAAGTCCTCTGCCAAGCATACTGAACTTTCAGCTGCAAACTTCATGGAAAGCTTCATATGCCAATGTTGAAAGTTCTAATGGACTCTTTAGCAATGCCAGCCACAGAAGGGCTTTGCCTTTGTATTACCCCTGGAGGTCATTTAATTCCCTGGAAAGCAAGGAATCCTGCGAGAAGCTGCATGGGTAAGATATTTATGCAGACATGTCCTTGGGGTCCATCTCTGGGATAGTGAAAAATGAAGCAGGCATAATCAGAAAGAGTTGAGGTGTGATACTGGCCCAGTGGCAACTTTGGACAGATGCAAAACACTGACAAAGGCTGGAGTGTTATTTTCAGCAGTGAAAGTAAAGCAACTAGGATATTGACTTTGGGGGTAGAAGAAGTGGTGAAATAACTATACTGTTTTTTTTAATACATAAAGCATAGAGCACATAAACAGACAATAGCATATCTTGAGATTAAAATTTGATGGGGTTTAGTTCGAGGGAAAATATATAAAATGTCTCTTATAGGGCAGGAATTAACAGCAAAGCAAGTGTGAAAACATAGAAGAAAGCAAAGGAAGCTCTGAACCTTGTCTTTCCACATTTGCCTTCATATTCCAGGGCTTGAGTCTGTGCAGAGTTTCAGAGAATGGCTACCAGCAAGCATTGCTCTAGTAGTAGAAGGATACAGGATGTGTTTGGTACTGTTTGCCTAAACAATATTAAAGTGAAACTGAAAAATATTATACTTGGACCACCATTTTAAAGTTTAGAAGTTTATGTGTGGACATGGACGTACAACACCAGCAGCATGTCCTGATGGTCTTTTATGGTGAAATGTTTGCTATTATGGGCTGAAGACTGCTTCTGAATGGATTATCAGCGATCATCTCCTGCCCCTTCCCATAGGACACCCTCCTGTAGGCCTACTCACACCGCTTTGTCTCTGGAAGCTGCTGCTGGCTAGCTTTGCACACAGATTATCTGCTTGGCCTCAGTAGCCATTTATACTGCAAACTCTAATAGGATATTAGCATTTTAGGATAATAATACTGAGTTGATGGTATCTCATTGATGGCTTTATGCCAAAGGAACTTTTACAAAATCCTTCTGGCATTCTAATTTAACTTGGGGATATTCATATGTTCCAAGATCTCACCAGAGGGCCCCAAACTGCCCCCTGGACAGAGAGCATTAACCTAATGCAGCCTCTCATTTTGAAGCTGTGGGAATTAAGATTCAGAGAAGGAAGAAGAATTACCTAAAAACACAAAGCCGCTGCCCAGGGACATAAAATTAAAATCAGATCTTCTCACTTTGGCTTTATTTCTAAATGTATTTAGCACAGGGTCTACAGGGTCTCACTACAGAGATTGGACTCCTAGTGATCCTTCTGTTTTCAACCTCCTGAGAGCTGGGATTATAGGTGTGTACCATCACTGTCAGTCTCAGTCACCCTCTCAGCATGCAGGGCCAGCACAGCATGCATGGGGAGTGAACCCCAGTCTACCTGCCTAAGCAGGTACTTTAATCTGTTGAACTATCTTGCTGGTGTTTGCTTCTTCCTCACATTTAAGAGTTTATGTGGGGAACTATGAGGTAATGAGTAAGTTTGCCCCGTCACCAGAATTAGTTATATATATTTTTGTCTGCCTAGTGACAAACATTTATTGTCTCTAACTGTTACACTGCCTAATGAAGGCTTCTCTACTCTTGGTTCAATAACTGAGATTGCATAGGTTCTTGAAATCAAAGGGAGAAAGAAGAGGAGCTTCAGTAAGCCCAAATGGTGCCAGATGCTTTACTATTATTACTTAGTTAGTTTTCTTGATAATTCTTTGATGCTGCTGTTGTTAGTTTCACTCTGAATTGGTGAAAGAGGATTCGAAGGATTTGGTTATGTGCTCAGGGCCAGTTTATGAGTAATTTGTACTGATTTCATAACTTTCCAAAGCTGATATGCTGAGTAAATCCACTGGAAAATAAATTCTACAACTCTAATACTACACAGAAGGTGATTAATAAGAATTCATTGACTCATGTCCTACTGACCTGTTTTGAAACCATCTCGTTGCTATTTGTTTCTCACTACAATTAATAAAATAAAATAAAATGAAGTTATAAAAAATAAATAGAAATATTTTCTTTTATTTTTAATGTATTTAGCACAGAGTCTACAGGGTCTCACTACATAGATTGGACTTGTAGTGATTTTTCTGTTTTCAGCCTCCCAAGTGCCCAGTCTCAGTTGCCGTTTCAGTGTGTCCCAGGGGCAGGGCCCGCACTGCACACTGCGGATGGCTGTGCTTTGCATAAACAGGTACTTTAGTCCACTGAACTATCTGGCTGGCCCTAGAAATATTTTTTAATATTAAAAAGGTTCATTCTGCTTTCTAATTTTTATAAGTAAATGTTTACAGTACATAAGATTATACTCATCTTGGGAAATGGATAAACATATATCACTATTACGCTTTCTTTCTAATTTTCCTCTCAAAGTCTCATACAATCATGAGGTGGGCCTCTAAAGTTTGTAATTATTTTATGATCCAGACTGGGATTATGGATCTGAGTACTGCTGGGATTATGGGTGTGAATGCTACACCCAGCCTGGAGCAGATAGCCTGAATGAAACATAAGAGAGACAGAGAGATAGACTTGCTCTCTGTAGCCACTATTGCCACTACAGCTCCCATTTGCCCTCTTTATCTTGCCACCACCATAAGAATGTGTTCTCTGCAATGTGCCAGTCTGCCTGGAAGTCAGCTTTGTATGGGCTGAAACCTCCAGTAACCATGCGCTAATTAAATGTTTCCTTCCTTCATTTTTGGGTGTTGGAAATTTGTCCCAGCAATGAGAGAAGAGTAAATGAGACAGAATTTGACACCGGAAGTGGGGCTGCTACTGTGACTAAACTGACCATGTGGATTACAAGATTTTCAGAATGGCTTCTAGAAAAAGACAGGAAACGTTCAGAGATGTCACCTATGAGAGAAGCCCTGGAATACATTTGGCTGTTCTGTATGGCAGATTCTGGCCAGAGCTCAGACCAGAATGCTGGTAGAAATTCTACCTGTAAAGAATAGACTAGGGAGGTTTCTGCTGAAAAAAAAAAAATAAATAAATAAAAAAATAAAGGATTGCATTAGCTGTTGAACTCCAGAACATTTGTGTTTTGGCTTGGCAGAAAGCTTGTATGCATTTTTCTCATGCCCAGAGACTTTGCCTAAAACTGAGGTTAAGCACTGAGACCTGATTAATCTTTCAAAAGAAATTTCGAAGCATCTAAATATTGAGGGAGTGGCATGGCTATTATTGGGGGCTTAGACAGATTTGTGCTCAGATCAAGAACAAGGAGCTCAGTAGAGTGATTTAAAGTGCGGTGAGTTTGGCCAGAAAGGAAGTTCCAATAATGTTATGGACTGCAAAGATAAAGCTGAGAGGAGCTCAATTGCCAGGAAAGAACCGGACAATGGAAAGGATGGCCTGAAGGCATCACAGGAGTTGGCAGTTTTCCATCCTTTGCAGCCTCAGAATTTCAAGGGTGAGGGACTTTGCTGTGAAGGAAATTCACAGAGACCCATGTTCCAAAATGCAGGCAGCAGCCAAACCAGGTTCCAGAATGGTGCTCACAGATAACTTATTCCTCAGAATCAGCATCAGCATTTTCAGTGATTCAGGCACTCCACCCGTATTTTCAAGAGAGAGGAAATTCTTGCTACTGCTTCACTTGGCAGTAGATATTGGCATAATCCGTGTGGTACTGGTTTTATTTTTATTTTTATTTTTATTTTTTTTTGTGGGACTGGGGTTCGAACTCACGACCTTGCACTTACCAAGTAGGCATTTGTGCCACAGAGCTATCTCCCCAGCCCCTTTTTAATATCATGGCTGGCTCAGCCTGCCCTGGGGGTGGGGCTGGAGCAGCATGTGGTGACGGAGATTGAACTGTGGTCCCTGTGGTTGCCTAAATTTGCCTAAGTAGGTGCTTTAGACTGCTGAGCCATCTTGCCGTCCCCTGGTATTGGTTTTAGATGCTTATAGAATGCGGGAGTTCTGAGATTAAGAAGGATTCCAGCCCAATTTCAGAAGGCCTGGGATGCCAGGTAGTGTGCCCTGAAACGGCAGTGTGTAAAACTGTGAGTGACAAGCCTATTCAGTGGAAACTTCGTAAGATGGGAAAAGCCAACACCATGGATCATCTAAGAAAAGCTGCAAGAACAGAGCAAAGCAGGTCTAGGAGAAATGTTATGGAAGTTGCCATCAAGAGTGCCATAGGTATAAATCCACATGAACCTCACAACTTGCCACAGATTGCTTGGGGTGCTCCACATGGGTCTATGGGACTTAATATTTGCCTAGCTGGATTTTGTATTTGTTTTGGTCCCAGTGCTTGGTATCCTGCTGTGTGTACCTTTTGAAATGGAGACATTTACCTTGTGCCATTAAATGTTGGATGTGTTTAACTTTGTGTTTGTACAGGGGCTCACAGCTATAGTTTACCTTAGATCTTGGAAGAGACCTGTGACTTGGACTTTTCAGCAATGCTGAAGCTGTTGGTACATTGACAACTTGTAGAGGTGGACTAAAATGCCTTTTGCACAAAGGGATGTGCATTTGTCTTTGGAGGCCTATGGGTGGTAGGTTACAGGTTATTTCTAGCTGTCCCCTAAAAGCCTCATGTAGTTATAGGATTGACTTCTAGAGTTTGTGATTAAGTCATGATTCAAGGCTGGGATCCTGGACCTTAGTATTGCTGAGATTCTAGGTGGGAGTGCTCTATCTGGACTGAGGTGGATAGCCTGACTGTAACATCGGATAGATGAGGAGACAGAGTTGCTGTCTGCAGCCACTGTTGCTACTACTACTTGCATCTGCTCTCTTGCTCTTGGCTGCCGCCATGAAAGGCTGCTTTTTGCCATGTACCTCTCTGCCTTGGAGTCAGCTGGGAGGGACTGAAACATCCAGTAACTGTAAGCTAAATAAACCTTTCCTTTCTTAAAATAAAATAAAATAAATAAAAAGAAAAAAAAAAGAATTTGTTGCCTCAGTGTATGAGTACTACTGAACTTGATGGAACTTAGTAATTGGGAACAATTTTTGAGTTCAGTGTAATATGAATC
>PVJA010014342.1:12410-47604 GCA_004027025.1 Myocastor coypus
GGGGGTCTTCCTCCAAGAGGGGCCTACGTTGTGTTTTGGGTAGAGATGGGGTGTAATTATTGTTTATCACTTTCACAGTGCATAGCATTCTAGTGACACTTGACTTGTGCCAGTGAGCTGAGATGTCATTGTTGTGTTCTGAATAAAACAAAGAAGGTTCAGAGAGTTCGAGGAGGTTTCTCACAGCCACTCAGACAAGAAGTGCTAGGAGGAATTTGTCAGCCCAGTTCTGAGTTCCAGCATGGAACCATTTCTATGTAGAATTGGGTTAACCTTGGGCAGAGAAAAGTTTGACTCTTGACCAGCTCTTGTGGTTACTGCTAAGCCCTTAGCCTATGTAGTCTGTGCTAATGGTGTGATGTGTCATGAGGACCTCCTGGCACACAGTGTCAGCTTGACCTCCAGGCTATAGTCAGCTCATGAGCACCAGTGAAATTTAGGGTTCTAGGGAAAATTCCTAAACCCCAAAGCTCAGGTGAGCTTCTTTGGTTGTCAGGACTCCAGGTGTTCTGCTGCACGTGATTGCTGGGCTATCTCAGTGCCGTCTGCATGTCCTCTAGCAGACAACATCTGAAGCCTGGTGCTGGGACTTTCACAGATTCTACCCTACGCACCTTGGCATGTTGCTGACCTTATGCTAATCTTTCTGCTATAGTAAGCCACAGCTGTGCATATGAGAGCTTCACTGAGTTTTGTCAATCCAGTGAATTATTACATCTAAAGGTGATCTTGGAGACCTCCTAAATCTCCAAATTCCTACAACACCTCTTTGCATCATTGGCGTGAGGGCCAACAAAAACCCAAAGGGGAATTATTATCCAAAGACTAAAGTAGGCAAGATCAAGAATAAGCAGGTTATTACCCTGGTAGGGGTGAGGGGAAATATCTTTCTGGGTGGGAACGGAGCACAGACTCAGTGTCAGCAGGTGCAGTTAATTTTCTATGCCCTGTTAGCAGCAAGTACAACCCAAGAGAGATGCCTGGAAACCGATCCTGATGTAGTAGTCCCAGACACCAGCTGTGCTGGACTGTTACCCAAACCAACAGGTATTTTTTTTTCCAGTTGTCCGTCTTCTTTTCTCACCTTCTCCTCACTGTATTTTCCTGTCTCCCTCCCCATAGTTCACTGCTTCATTCATGGGGCTGTGCCCACTCTCTCTATGAAGAAAACATAGAAGCAACACGGTGGTGGAAGGACGCTGTGTGTGTGTGTGTGTGTGTGTGTGTGTGTGTGTGTGTGTGTCGTTGGCTCAGCCCACTCTGGGGGCAGGGCTGGTGCAGCATGTGACGCTAGGGATAGAACCCTCTTCCCTGTGCTCTTGCCTAAGCAGAGGCTTTAGACTACTTAGCTATCTCACCGACCCCCTGAAGGGAACTCTCGGTTCTTCCCTTTGCTTTAACGCTTGCCTGGGCTTCTCTCTAGGTGGGCCAGGGATGAAATAAGGTAAGTGAGATATTCTAGACCCAGCCTGTTGCTGTATTTCACAGTTCTTGTCTGGAACATGGAATTGTTTCTAACATCTTATATCTCCAGAAATTATGGACGTTAGAGTGACTCTAGTCCCCAAGCTCTCCTACTTTCTACTGTGTCACCACTATTCATTTTGATACTTCATGCTTGTCAGACATCCTCCAGGTTCTTAGAAGCTAGTTAATTGATGAAGATACAGAAGAAAAGTGTATTTTAGTTAGGTCTGAAATGTTTGGATTGTGTTAGAATAAGGACAATTTTATAGGATGAGAGTAAGGCACATTGGCTCCATCTACCCAGATCATTTGCAAGAATTGAGTTCTACCCAGGCATGGTGGCACATGCCTGCAATTCTCCTCTGGAATGATGAGACAGCAAATTGCAAGTCTCAGCAGAGCTGGAGAAACTCAATGACTTGGAGACATCCTGTGTCAAAATAAAAAACATAACTGGGATGTAGCTTAGTGTGGAGAGTCCAAAACACAAAACCTTATTGCAAAGACAAAACAAAACAAGTAGATAAAAACCAGTTCCATAATAGTTTAACACTTGCTGCCTCAAGTAACATGGCATTATAAATCACACAGAAATGTTTTTCTTCTGACATTGTTGGATGATGAAGATAAGACTACATCAATTCTTGAGATAACAGTCACAGTCCTTCTTAGCTTTGATTTTTATTTTTGAGTTTTGTGCAATGTGATGTTTTGACACAGGTGTACATTATGAAATGATTACAGAAGTCAAGCCAATCAACATCTGTGTCACTTTGCCTAGGTTCCACTTTTTAAAAGATAATGGGTTTATTTTGGCTCACAATTCCAGAAGGTTCAAGCAAAGATGTTTGGCTCCAAGGCCAAAACAACAGAGCAAAATAGCATGGTAGAGCAAAGTCACTCATGTCCTGGAGGCCAAGAAGCAAACAGAAGGGATGGAACATTGGAAAGAAGGCACCTTTCCAGTTCATACTCACAGCAGGCCTCTTTTGGCAAGGTCCTACCTCTAAATATTGTGGTCAGCTCTAAACTTATCAGTAGACTAGCCCGCTGATGAGTATAGCTCCTCTAGGATCCAATCACCTTTTACAAGCTGCACCCAAGAATGTGAGATTCCTGGAGGATATTTTACATCTATCCGGTAACACTCTCACTGAGTAATTTTGAAATCCTCATTAAGAGGATGAGAAACATAAAATAATTAGAACTAGGAAAGTTTTAACTGAAAAATGATTTGATTTTGTATATTTCAGCTGTTTTAAGAAATCAAGTTATGAAGATATTATTCTCAATATTTGATGTTTCAGTATATGTTTGTGTGTATATGACTCATTTTCTCATCTCATTGCAATATTCTTTTTTATTTTAAAGAAAAAAATAAATAAAAACAATGATATAGAATTTTAAAACAAAGTAAGGAGAAATTAATAATGGTTAATATATTAAGTATTGTTATCTTCTTAGTAGTTGGTAAGATTACAATGTATAGACATGCAAAATTGATCAAACAATGTAAACACAAACTATTCATTTCAATGGGCTAATAGACCATAGTAGTATAACTATTTTAGCTCTGCTGCATATATATATATCTCCCTTCTTCTTTTCTCCCTTCCACCATCCTGGTTGTTTTTTCATTTTGAGAAGTTTGCTTCCATTTTACAATATCTAGTGTAAATTTTGTATCTTTTTATCTCTTTCAGCGTCTTACAGTAGGGATACAATGTGATGTTTATGTATGTGAATATGATTTATTTTACTTATGGGTATGGTCTCTAATTGAAACCACTTGCCTATTAACGTCCCCAGTTTTCCTTTATTGCTCAGTAGTGCTCCATTATATAAAAATCACTTATTTTTATGCATTGCTTGATTGATAGGCACTTAGGTGGCTCCCAAAATTTAGCTATGACAAGCTATAAGCATGGGTGCACATATATTGTTGTGGTATGATGTTTTTAATTTTTCTCAGAAGAGATCAAGAAGCAGAATAGCTGTGTTGAATGGGACTTCTAATCTTAATTTTTAAAGAAATATCTACACTGTTTACCATAGTAGTTGTATCAATCTACACTCCCACCAACAGTGGAGAAGAGTTTAAGGTTCCCTGGTACCTACCAAGAATATTAAACCAAATTTCTATGGTAGACCTAGACATCAGGAACTTATAAACTCTCAAGGACAGCTGTAAACCATGGTTAAGAATCAAAAGGTGCGTCCTCATGCACCTGGGTGCAATTCACCCTGACCTTGAACTCACTTTGTAGCCCACACTGGCCTTACAACAATCCTCCTGCCTCTGCCTCCAGAGTGCTGAGATTACAGGCATGTACAACCATGCCTATAATGGTGTTTCCTCTTTCTAGTTTTAACTTATTGTGGTAAAACTTAGGAAAGATGGTATATAAAACAGAAACAATTGAATATGAAGTAGAAGCAAGACTGGAGGATAAAGGAGGGTCATGCATCGTGCAAGATGCATGAGAAGAGGGTGGATAAGGAAGAATGAAGGTGTATTCAGGGGATTATCTGAACTTGGTTTCAGGGTTTTGGAGATAGTTTCTGCGGCTGAAGTTCTCCCCAGCCTTTAGTTAAGAGAGAATAAATGACAGGAACAACAGAAGAAAAACCATTGGTGGAAAAAGGAAAAGAAAAAGAAAGTAAGATAAGAACAAAAATAAAATATTATTTTAAGAAAGAGGATGGCAGCCCCACCCACCCGCTTCTTGTGTCTCTGTCTCTGAGCACAAACACTTGTCACCTAACTTACCCCCTGTTGGATGGACTTCTCCATCCTGCTAGTTTTGCCTGTCCATGTGTGCCCAAGTTGAGGTCCTACTATGTGGCTGGTGTTCCCCAGGTTTCCTGGTCCCATGATGTAGGGGAAGGAGCTTGACACCTGTATTCCTCCAGTGCAGCCAATTGCTGGCCTCAAATGCTTTCCAAGCTTGTTGCCTGGTCTGTGATGTAGCTTCCCTTAGTGATGCTATTTACGAAGCTGGACAACTAAGTGAAATAAACCAGGCGGAGAAATCCAAACCTTGCATGATCTCACCAATCTAATTTCAAATGTCAAATTCATAAAAGCAGAAAGGACATGGTGATCATAAAGGGCCTGGGGTGGGGCAAATTGGAAGATATCAGTCAAAATGTATGTGCCCTCATTGATAAGATGAATACGTTTTAGAAACCTGGCATATAACAACAGTATGGTTTATAATAACATGTTGTGTCCTTGAAGTTTGTTAAGTGAGTAGATTTGAAGTATTTTTGGCACCCAGGTGCATGAGGACGCACCTTTTGATTCTTAACCATGGTTTACAGTTGTCCTTGAGAGTTTAGAAGTTCCTGACGTCTAGGTCTGCCACAGAAATTTGGCTTAATATTCTTGGAAGGTACCAGAATGTTGATTTTCATAAGCCCAACAGAGGTATTCATAAGGGCCAGAGTTGGAGACTCCAACTTCTTTATTACCTACTTCTTCTTGTCCAGCCTCTACTCTCCTTCAGACCCTTGCCTTTTTTGGTCTGGGTAGTCTTTTTATCTGGGTCTCATCGGTGCTGTCACTGGCCTGCCGAGCATGGATCTATCCTTTACCACTTGACTCAGGGGACAGAGCTTTGCATCTCCCAGGGCAGCCTGACACTAGCAGAGGGAGTTGCTCTCTCACGGGGTTTACCTAGCGCTTTCTACACATCCAAATTATGGAAATTCTACAAAACCATAGAGATTTTTGTTAAAATGCTCATTGGAGAGTTCAGCCCTTGTGTGACTCGCCCTTGTCACTCTGACACCTGTAGTCAGAGCCTGGCTTGAGATACTTAGCGGGAATACGTGGAGGAATTCAAAACTGCTGTTGTGTTTCTGAGGCTGAAGTATTATCTCCTTCTGATGCTGATCTCTTTGACTTCCTCTTATGGCGCCTGCCTGGCATACTGAAGAGTCTTACTGGTACAAACATTGCTTTTCTAGTTGAGTGTTAAAATGTGTTGTTAACTGCAGGATTGTTTATAGCTACAGTGTGCAGTTCTGGTTCAAAGTATGTCAAAGCCAGAATTTAAAGCCAGGGCCAGTGAGATAGCTCAGTGGACTAAGTGCCTACTTAGGCAAGCACAGTAACCGGCATGCCGTGCTGGCCTTGTCTACAGGCAAGCTGAACCACTGACCAAGTCTGGGCATGGTGGCTCCTTCCTGTTATCATAGCACTGGGGAGGCTGAAAACGGGGGGAATCATTATAAGCCTGAGCAAGTACTGAGACCCTGTACCAAATACATAAGTTAAAAGAAATTACAGCCATTATTGCAGAGGCTCTAGGCAGTGTTCTGCAACATGTCTGAATATCTATCCATGCTACATGCATTAGTGAACTCTGAAAGTATAAAGGAAAGCCCATAAGGTATTCTGTCTGGGCATAGCATGCTGGGCAGTGGTGCTGGGGAGCTGAGCAGGGATCACACACGCTGGCTGCATGGCTCAGCCCCAGTGGCCCAGAGAAGAGTGCGTGGCGCTGTCTTCATTCTGACCATTGCATCAAACATCCCAGTTGTACACCGTTTTACCATTATTTCTGTCAGTGGGTCCCTGACCCCTGAAGGATCCATGAAAGACACGAGAAGACTGGAAGCAAATAGTTTATCAATAGAAAGATTGTTAAAAATTTCCTTCCCAGGCGAGTTTGATGGCAGAAGAGAGTGAGACAAAAGGTGAACCAAACAAACAACATGGAATGATGACCCGTGATGTCCTAGAGGGCATGAGGATAATAGGCCAGAATCAGGAGTGGAGTAGGGGTCAGTGTCGGTCTTGCCGGAAAGATGATCCTTGGCCTGGCTCAGAAGGTTGCCGTGGACTTCTTTGTTATGGTTTGTGCCTAGTTGTGCCCCCAAAGCTTCATGCAGTCATGGGGTGGGGACTTCTAGAGTTGGAGACTAACTCATCATCCTCTGGGATTACATGTCTTAGTACTGCTGGGATTATGAGTGTGGTCTAAGGTGGATATCCTGAGGTACAGAGCCTGAATGTGACAGAAGAGAGACAGACTCTATTACTCTCTGTTGCCCCAGTTGGTTGGTCATCTTTGTCATGGTTGCTGCTGTTCTGCCACCATGAACTGGATGCTCTCTGCCCTGTTCCACTCAGCCTTTGGGCCAACTGAATATGGATTGAAACCCCCAGTAACTGTGAGCTAAATAAATCTTTCCTTCTTTCATTTGGGGTGTTGGGTATTTGTCCCAGCAATGAGAGAAGAATAACTAAGACATTCTCTTTGTCTGCGTTAAGGCTGTCAAGTCAGACTAAGGTGCTTTCTCTCTTAGATGAGCTGTCTCTGTAGATGAACACTCAGGCTTATCAGGTCGAGTCAATATGGATTTTCTTATTGCTCTGTTCTTGAGTTTTTATGTGTTGGAAGCTTGGTCATCTGTGTGGTGGTGGTGGGAGTTGGTGATAACTCTAAGAGGTAGAGCCTAATAGTGAGTGATTCATTGCCCTTGCAAGAGGATTCAAGTAGCTCTCATGGGACCCTTGTTGGTTTCCACATGAGGCTGTTGTAAAAGAGCAAGGCTGGCCTCCTTGTGCTCCGGCTTCCTGTCTTGCCATGTGCTCTCTCCCTCTCACACAATTCTCACTTTAATTGCATATGTCACCTTGTGACACAGTCAAGGGGATGCTTACCCGAGCCAAGCAGAAATCACTGCCATAACTTTGGACCTCAAAATCTAGGATCTAAATAAATTGATTTCATTTCTACCTTATGCAGCAGTGGTTGTCCTATTACAGCAATGAAAGAACTTATATTTTCTGCCATCCTCAGCTTGCAAATTGCATGTTTTGGTCCAATATGCCCGCTGTAGCTCCCACCACTGTATCCATATCCCAGCCAAGAGGAAGTATAAAGAAGAAAAAGAGCATCACATTCAATCTTCTGCCTCAGAAATTATAATTTGGCAGTTCCCCTCATAGGCTGCTGAACAGAATACTCAGACAACTACACTTAGCCTCAAGAGAATTTCTAAAACAGACTCTTTAGCTGGCTGGGCCTGTGTCTAGTTAAATATTTGAAACAGAGAACACATATTGGGGAAATAACCAGCTATCTTTGTCTCATAGATATCTTGCTAGCCACTGCCACAAACTGGCAAAAATAAACTGTAGTTCTGGAATGTAGTGATTGGTGCAATGTGTCAACTTGGCTGAATGACTCAGCAGTCAGGTTCCCTGTTGGTGGGAGCCCCACTCTGGGGTCCAGTTGGTTCCTCCCTGGAGCGTGACCAGGGCCTGCCTAGGATATGATTGGCTTTCTCCCTAGATCAGGATCAAGGGCCCATCTTGGGGTATGATTGGTTCTACCCTAGGGCGCAATGGGCCCACGTCAGAATGACTAAGCACAAAAAGACTTTAAAGGGCTGAAGGAGTCAACACTTCACTTTGTCGGAGAAGATTCAGTCTTCGCTTTTAGACTGGACTTCATCGTCTGGCTTGCAGCGCAGACTCTTCAGCCTCCAGCTTGGATCTTTCACCATCCGTTGCAGACTCTTTAGCGTCCATTACAGACACTTCAGTCTTCCACCGCAGAGCCATCAGCCGACAGAGACTTACGTGGAGTGCTGCAGTGAAATCCAGACCTCGGGATTGAATTCTTCAGTCCAGAGCCTGCAGACATCCTGTGCACACTTCCTCATCTGACTCTGTGGCTGACTATTGTAAGCCAATCTTACAATTACTCATAGATTGTATATTTTGTATATTTTGTGTTAATATCCATTCTTCATATTATATATATTCTGTTCCTCTAAGTAAAACCCTGACCAATATATGGAAGTACTTACAGGGTGAACTGATAAAGAATCATGTGTTAAAGTCTTTTTTTTTTTGTCTTTTTGAGACAGGGTCTCGCTATGCAGTTCAGGCTGGCCTTGAGCTCACTTTTGTAGCCCAGGCTGGTCTCGAACTCGCATCGATCCTCCTGCCTCAGCCTCCCGAGTGCTGGGATTACAGGCATTCGCCACCACGCCCGGCTGAAAGTCTTAAATACCATCTGAGAATAAGAAATCAATGAATGAGGTTAAACATATTAGTATTCTGTAAACAACATTTCCAGTTTGATGCATGTGTCATATAATATTTAATGTTAATTTAACTTCTTAACATAATTTTGTGGTGAGAAAATTGGCCCAGTGTTCCCCTGGAAGTACTAGGAATGTAGTGCATGAGGAGAAAGAGGGAAAGCAGGAGGAGAAAGATTGTAAAAGTTCCATCAAATTAATTATCTGAAAGATGTCATAAAAATTGCATGAGTAGAGGTGCTTTACATAAAGTAACAGTTCCTCTTCTGAAAAGGCCCTGATGTGTTTATAAATAAATTGTGTAAGAATATAAAGTGAACATAATGCTTAGCTTAGTCGGTCTCGTTGGAGGATGAGTCCCTTCCATTTCAGAGAAATTCTGTAGTTAGATTCTAAACTTGGAGCTTGAGCTTGTTATGATAAGAAACTATCTAGTGTTGGGTAAAAGAGCAAAGGATTTTTCTGTGCATCTAGAAGATGAAGTGGGGAGGTTTTTGAGCAGGCCTGTAAGTTCTTTGATACTCCTCTCATGAACAGGCGTAGTCTGTTGCCCTTCCCTTTAACAGGAGCTGGACTCAATGGCTCCGTACTAATGAACAGAATGAGGTTTCAGTGACCCCTGTAGCACTTCCGGCGTGAGGTCCTAAAGGGTGGTAATTTCCCCCAGGGCCATTTCTTGGGTCTCAGGCTATGAGAACACAGCTGCCATGCTGTGAGGAATGACAAGCCACATGGACAGGCTCCAGAATATTTTGACCACAGCTCTAGGTGATAGCTGATAGCCTGAATGAACCACTCACCACGTGACCCACCTTTCCAGTACTCCAGGCCTAGACACAGTTTGTCTGCCAGTGCCTGATGACTCTGACATCACATAGCCAAGCCCACTAACCCTCCAGATTCAGTGGTGGTAATGAGGGCCCATTGTTCTCTTGCACTGAGGTGGGCGTGATTTGTTTCACAGCACTAAAAAAAAATATTCAGTTTAAACCGCTGGTGTTGCAGAAGATGAGAATCTCTAGGCACACACTAACTGGCTGGGATGATGGCCAATATTAGTAGCGGCTGTGTGATTGGTGCAAGCTACACCATTGGCCATCAGCTGTCTGAACTAGGATTTGAAACTTTGTGTTGTGGTGTTTAATTTGGACTCCGTCATCCTTTCTCACTTCTCAACAGTTTCTTTACACTCAGGGTAGCTAAAAAACAGCAAGTCTTATAGTTATGACTAGTACTGGAGATATTTTACTCACATGTTTATATGCCATGCACTTGTGTGTGTCTGAATGTGCATCTATCCTTGGGCTTTTACTCATCTTGGTGTAGACTAGAATTCAGCTCATTATAAATCCATAGAGATATTAGGCAAGAATTTTCATCATCCCAAAGATATACTGGTATCTTCTGTGAGACACACAGCACACTTGCTATTCTATCTGGTAGCAAACCTTGCTATACACAAGTCGCTCTCTTATCTTGGCCTTTTATAAGCACCGTGACAGAGTACTGAAACCTCCTCTTCCCAGAGGGGTACTTGACTCCAACTGGCATTGCACACAATCACATGTGCATCTTACTGTGATGCTAGGCAAAATGGCTCCATACATGTCAGCTGTTTTCCAAGGGTATCAATTTTCAAACCAAGTATCTCAATGTTTCTATCTAGGACTTTTGCTTTTGAGAACTCTTTAAAACTGTGCACATTACTCCAGAGATGTTATGTATACTTAATTAAAAGTCCAATAAAGCTGAATTCTGATCAGCACCAGAAAAACCAGCCAACCTATCCTAGTTACTCTTCTCTCATTGCTGGGACAAATACCCAAACCAAAATGAAGAGAGGAAAGTTTTATTCAGCTCACAGTTACTGGAAGTTTCAGTCCATATTTGGCTTTCTCCAAGGCTGACAGGCATATGGCAGAGAGCAGCAGTTCATGGCAGTGGAACTGCAATGATGGCAACTTGCTAGCTAGGGTAACAGAGAACATCTCTTTCTCTGTCTCTCTCATACTACATTCAGGCTCTCTGTCTCCAGCTATCCACCTCAGACCACACCCATAATCCCAGAAGTACTCATACTCCATAATGTCATCCTTGGGTCATCCATAATCCCAGTGGATTATGAGCTAATCTAAAACTTTAGAAGTCCCAGTCCCATAACCACATGAAGCTTTGGGGGAACAGCGAGACACAAACCATAACACAACCTTTTCTTCATTTTAAACAACTCTCTTGTGCACAACCAGAAATGCAATAATCTCTTGCACAAAGACTTGAAAGATCCAACATTGTTAAAATGTCCAAGTTTTCTCTGGGACTCAAAGCAAGCTCCTAATTATGAACACCTGTAAAAATTAAGGACAAGTTATATCATGCCAAGGTTCAATGAGACAGGTTGCACATTTCCATTCCAGAAGAGAGGAATAAGGAGCTAGAAAATAATTAGGCCAAAGTAAGGCCAAAAGCAAGCAGAGAAAGCGTCAGGTTCCCACAGCTCCCTATTTGGCTTCCAGAGTGCGGCAAGGTGAGGGGTGAATTACAGGGGCATCAGAAGATCCCATCCTAATGGTCATTTAGTTGTAGACTGCATGGCTTTTCTCTTGGACTGGCCCTGCTTTCCTTGGCAAAGGAAATCTGTTCCATATTTCTGCCCTGTCCAACTTCTGAGGTTCTCCACGGTATGCTTGGCTTCATTCACATAGTTTTAAGCACTTGTGTCTTAGGGGTTTAGGCCTTTTCAATTTGAATGGAGAGCCAGGGATACAACTCAGTGGCCCAGTGCCTTCCCGGCAAGCACAAGGTCCTGAGTATATTTGTTGAATTTATCCCGGACTACAAAACCCCTGCACTGTGCATGCTAGAGAAACCATCCTCCCAGAGACAATGCCAAGGTCTGCTGTCAGTATAAGCAGTAGTTAGGTCCCAAACCCACTTTAGCCATCACAGAAGGCAAACCACATAGAACAGGGCAATAGACAGAGCATTGTGTTCACACAGATGTGGTGTAAGCTCGTGCTAAGATCTTGTATTGGCTGCAGGCACCATGCTTAACCTTCCAAGTCTCAGTTATTTCTGCCCAGCAGTGGAAATGGTGGTGATGATACCAGTGCCTCACAGGGTAAGAATAAGAGAGAAGATACAGCAAGGAGCTGAGGCAGAGACAGTCAAGCTCTTTCATATCTGTATCACAGACCATTGTAATTTTATCCTGTAGACCCCTTTAAGGATGTCATGTTACTTATGCTCCAATGCACCCAATCTATGTAAGATAAGCCTGTCTCTTGCATTTTTTTTCTCTAGTAAAATCATGGCTGTGCCTCTATCAGTGTATGCCTCAATTTTCCAAATCCCTAAGAGGCAAATACTGAGCTTTAAATATTATACAAAGGTACCTGGTGAGTGAGTATCAATGGAAATAAAAAAGTAAGAATATTTAGAAATAATTTTTAATTTTAGATAGTTTATTGTTTGCTTGTTTTAACAAGTAAACAAGAGCCTGTTTTTATATTTCAAAAATTTGCTGGTGTGGAGCCTACCCAATCAGTTTCTTTCTGTGATAATTTTTAAGGTATATCGAATCATCACTTCATTTAATCTACAGAGTTTCTATAGGAGGCAGATATTAGTGACGTTAATTAGAAACTGAGGGGTCTGGTGATCACACATATAGAAGAAATGGGAGCTGACACTGTCTCGCCGGTGCAGTGTGCTCTGCCCTCTGTTCTGTGCTGTGCTGACTCCCTGGAGAAAGTCTGGAGAGATAATGGATATGAAAACTGTTCACAGATTCCAGAGTGGAATATGAATGTAGGGGATTATTGCTATTATTTCTAGGGCAGGCGAGTTATAACCTCTTGTGAAATAATCTATCAACCAGGAAATCCTGTTACTGTTCACTGAATTGTACCCCTGTGACCCAAAAGATAATGTATTTCCCAATGTACTTAAGTTAATACTATGGGCTGACCTGGACCTTGAACTGAGCGGGCTGAGTCATATTTAAATGGAGAGCCTGACAGCTTATAACCTGCATGGCTTATTTCTACCCATGGCAGGCTGCCAAGCCAGGGAGGGAAAGACCTTGGAACATGGGGATGGGTAAGATGAGGGCTAGAAAGTGTCCCTCTTACTACAGAAACCCATGGATTAGATTTATTTTTGATAGCTTGATGAAAGGCACATCTTTCTTCATTGGGATTATTTAGAGACCTCCTTCAGCCTCTTCCTGCAGACGCCCTTCGGTTGTCAATTTCAACAGCCCTCACACTGGGTCGGAACATTCCACGTTGATTTAAAAGCTCAGCAGGGGATCATTTGAGTGGAGTTTGATACAGCAGTTCAACAGCCTGCAGGATGCTCTGTATGCCTGCAGAAAGGAAAATGCTCGCTCTATACTCCTGCAGGCCAGAGCCAGTGGGTGGGAAGAGGTGGGATGTTTTCCTCTTTACTCTTTTGAATACTAGGTGGAAAATATAAATGAACTGTTGAATTTAGAGTGTTTTCAGACACTTTTATGAGGAAATGGAGACTTTGAAGGGTGAGTGATTTATCATGTGATTTGATATGTATAGTCATCAAATGTAGATAATGTTTTCATTTAAATCAGCTAGTATGAGACATTTTTTCTCCGCACTCTTTTTTTCCATATCATTGACTGCTGAGTGTAGCATCTACCTATGTTAAGAATGACCAAAAAGTTTGTGTTTACAAAAATCCCTTCTCTTATGGTTTAATGACCATTAGCCAATCAACAAGCAGCCACGAGGTCCTTTCTTCAGTTGACATGGGTCTTGTGGTGCTAAGAAATCCCCGCAATGCTGTCAGCTCAGAGCTCACTAGTCGTATTCATGGGGGACGGTGACCTCAATATTTGGGGAGTAATAGTCAGAACACATTGTATTCTTTAGCAATCAGTTTAAACCAGTTTTCGTGTGATTCAAGGTCAATGCACAGCAAATGACTATGCCATCTCTGAACCACTAGGTTGGGTTTGAGAGAACTAATCAGTCACACAACCTTTTCACGGTGGCTTCGGAACCAACTGAAAGCAACCTCAAGATCCAGGTCATTATCGTAAGAAGGTCATTATTATCAAGGGTAGACACTGGTCTAGACAGTAGAGAGTGTTGCTGTGTGGGGAGTGAACTAAGTTACCCGACTTAGAACCTGGAACTCCACATCCTCTGAGGAAGGAGGTAGAGGACAGTTCATAGGGGACCTGGAGAAAGAGGGTGAGGATAGAGTGAGAGTGTAAGGATGCAGACAGATGGGGAAGCAGGAGGGGCTCAAAGCACCGCACTGGCCTGCCAACGAAGGGAGCCATGGCCCCTGTTAGGGAGTGGGAGGCAAGCAATGCCGAGGATGAGCAGTTGCGGATGAGCCTTGTTATGTAAAGGTTCTGCTCAAAATTTAAGAAAAATGAGTAGGGGCCAGAGAGACACCTTGGTGTTCTAAGAGTCTGCCTGGAAAGCACAAGAACCAGGGTCAGGCTGGCTCTGGAACCCCCAGCGATCTGAGCTGACCAGGTGTGGTGGCTCAGGCCTGCAATCTCAGCACTGAGAAAGCTGAACCAAGAGAATCACTATGAGTCTGAGCTGCAAAGAGAGACCCGGTATCAAATTAAAAAAAGCAAGCAAACAAACAAACAAACAAAAAAGAAACGTGAGTAAATCATTCCACAATGTATCCTGGAATCAGAACGTCATATTTATCGCACAAGTCTATACAATTATTATATGCCAAGTAAAACTACAGTGACCCCAAAGCATCAGGGTCAGGTACAAGGGAAGGGCAGATCTTACAAACATTGGGGAGCTGGAGAAGTCCATGCTGTGGGGATGGAGAGAGGGCACAGACCCTCAGTCTTTTGTCTTTAGCTTTATTATTAATTATGATAAAATACACATAACATAAAATTTGTCAATTTAACCAGTTTGAAGCATGCAGTTAATTAGATGCTGCTAGGAAGATTCAGCCCAGAATTGTTATCATCAAGAGCTCAAAAATTGACAAATGCTGCCCAGGTTGTGGGGAAAAGGGAAACGTTCCACATTGTTGGTGGAAATGTAAACTAGTACAACTACTCTTGACAGCAGCACGGAACTTCTGTGACTAAAAACGGAAATCCTCTTTCACTCAGCTATACTTCTTTGCCATATCGTCCCCCAATTTTTTATTAAAGCTATTTATTTATTTATTTATTTATGCATTTGGTACAGGGTCTCCCTATGCAGCTGGGACTTGGAGTGATCCTCCCATCTCAGCCAGTGCTGGGATTACAGGTGTGCTCCAGCATGCCTAGTTGTGGTGGCCAGCTCCACAGCACAGCTTGTGGTAGTGGGGATTGAACCTGGGTCTTTGAACTTGCTAGTCAGGCACTTAGACTGCTGAGCTATCTCCAGGCATACCCATACTTATCGCAGCAAAACTCATCACAGCCAAGTCTTAGAAGGAGCCTGTATGCCCATCAGTAGATGACCCTGTAATGAAAACGTGGTGCATATACACAGTGGAGTCCTATTCAGCTGTAAAGAATGATAAATAATTTGTAGTAAATAATGTACCTTGAGGTCATAGGATTAAGTGAAATAAATCAGACAGTTTAAATATTGTATCATTTTGTGCCACATGAGAAACATGAAATACAAACAGAAAAATAGATGGTAAGAAACAGGAAGGTAGACTCTGTGGAGATAAAATGGGATTTAGCAGTGTGGAAGCCCAGAGAGGAAGGCAGGGCGAGGAAAGGGAAGCAAAAATCATGAAGCTGCAGTACGTCTAGGCGCCACTTCCCCGCCATGATGCGTTCATTCTGTAACACATACACTAATAAAGAAAAGAAAACCAAAGCATGGAATAAACTACCTGAATATTTATAAACAGCAAAGAAGAGAAATCACCAGGGCTGCAGATTGAGATGGCACCCATGTCTGCTCTCTGAGGTGGAATGTTCCCTGGGAAAAGCGCGAGGGAGGGAGAAAGAAAGCCTCGTGTTCTGCTCTGTACTCTAACGCTTTCTACCTGCTCACTAGTGATGTGAGCATTCTCCCCACACAAAAGAAATTCTCCATTTCTTGGTGGACACAAAATAGGTGTCCCCTAAGCTGGTACATTTCTGTTACCATAACTAGGAGTGATGTCCTGTAGACTGAGGGCTTGGCCCAGGAGCCTGAGTCAAATGACAACATCTGTGGTCTCTTGGTCACTGCAGCCCCTGCTAGCTAGGGGCTTCCACAAAACTGTCTTCCATCCTCTCTTCTGCTGTAGGAGTTTATAGAAGTCATGAACACCATTGACTAACTCCATGATCAGTTATTATAAAAGGATACAATTGAAGAGCTGCTCAATAAAAGATGCATGTAGGGCCCTCTGGGCATACCGCCTGCCCCAGAACCTCCACATGGCCACAGATCCGGAAGCTTCCTGAGCTCTATAATTCCATATTGTGTTTTGCACTATCAGGAGTGAGCCATATCTTCTTTACTGATCCACATTCCCAGCCCCACCTCCTTGTTTGATTTTGAGACACTGTCTCATTAAGTTGCAAGACTGCTGAGACTGGGCTCCCCTCATCTGGCATCTTTCTCAGGTTTTTGTATAGAGGCTCAGCCAATGAAATCATCATTCCCTATTGCTAAGATCAACCTCCAGCTCCTGACCTCTCCCTGGAAGTCAGTAGTGGTCCTGAAAGTGCCAATCTTCTAATTATAAGCTTGGTTTTCTGGCAAGAAGCACCTCTCCTGTGGCTCCCTAGGGGGTCCCCAAAAGTCATCTCCTAAGCATAAACTCATGTATGATAGAAAAGAGTTGGAAGTCAATGGCAGAAGACTCTTCTCTCACCTTTCTTGCTCTTTAGCACTTAGAAAATTGCAAGGATTTCAGGAAATTTGAACCAGGAGCAGGGATGAAGGCCAAATATATATATTTCTTATGCTAAAATAACAGCACCACCGGGAATATAGTGGTTACACAGCAGATGTATGGACTCTGGTTTCAGGTATTCCTGGCTTTAACCCCACACTCTGATACCAGTGACTAACTATGGAAATTTGAGCAAATGACTTAAGTTCATCAAGTATTTGCTTCCTGATCTGGAAAACTGTGATGTTCAGGGTAGGACCTCATCAGAGAGCACACGGAGGATTAAATGAAGTGACAGAGAAGCTGCAGGAGTGTCTCCACGCCTGAGTGACATCTACCAGCAGGGAGGGCCAGTACCTGGCAGGAAGTAAGGGCCACACCCTTCGCAAGCTATAGGGAAGTGGAAGCAGCGTTTGCTCATGAGAATCAGTAAGTAAGCATTCAAACCAGCTTCGAGGACAGCAGAAGGCTGAAGAAAGCTACATGTCCTCCGCCTTGGGACTGTGGGGAAAGTTGGGCTCACTCAGTCATGGCACGCTCAATGAGCCTGGAAAGCAGTTGTGCCTTTTCTTATCTCCAGGAGGGGACCTGCAGGAGGAATGGGTGACCTACATTAAGGCTGAATAAATGCCATTAGTGGCAATGTGGGTCAGGCTCTGTGATATCAGTGGACTTTAGACTTTTCCAGAAGCCCTGGGATCACAGAGGCCAGCAGTAGTGCTGAAGATGGACGTGCAAGAGCAGCAAATCTCAGCTCTGTTACTTGTAGGTGGCACATTTTGGAAGTCACGTGATTTACCTGAACCTCAGTGTCTTCATCTATATATGAGGGATAACATTCCACACAACATTACACATCCAAAAGTCCAGAATGACACACATTCCAAATGTAGCTCTAGCATTGCTTCATAAATCTTTGATTTTCACTCAGCTGTGTTATGCCTTTCCATTTTTATTTCTTCTTTAGCTTTCTTATACTAGGGAGACTGCACAATATTTACAAATGTAGCTCTGGTTAATTTTTTTTTTTTTTTTTTGGCGAGACTGGGATTCAAACTCACAACCTTGCACTTGCCAGGCAGGCACTTGTGCTACAGAGCTGTCATCCCAGCCACATGGTTAATTTCAATTATGAGTATATGTTCAATATATATCCATTTATATATGAAGTCTTCCAGTTCATCATTTTTTATAGCTGAGTAATATTCCATTGTATAAGAATACCACATCTTTTTCAACCATTCTTCAAATGCTGGGCATTTTGGTTGTTTCAAAGATTTGGCTATTACAAATTGGGCTGCTATAAACGTAGGTGCACAAATATCGCTATGGTATGATGTTTTTAGTTCTTCTGGGAAAATTCCCAGTAAGGGGATAGCTGGATTGAATGGGATTTCCAGTTCTAGTTTTTTAAGGATCCTGCACACCACTTTCCATAATGGTTGCACCAATCTGCATTCCCACCAGCAGTGGAGACGGGTTCCTTTTTCTCCACAGTCTCTCTAGCATTTGTTGTTGGTTGATTTCTTCATGGTAGCCATTCTTTCTGGGGTGAGATAGTATCTAAGTATTGTTTTAATTTGTATTTCATGGATGGTTAGCGATGTAGAGCATTTCTTCACGTATTTATAGGTTTGCTGAATTTCTTTCTCTGAGAAGTGTGTGTTCATCTCAGATGCCCATTTCTGGATTGGGTCTTTGAATTTTGGGACCCTAACACACAGCGATGGTGGAGTTTAAATGAAACGAAGTTTACAAATGTATTTTGCAAAGTGTCAGTCTCTGAACACATTGGGAGGGTGGTTATTTCTAAACAGTATCACTGTGGATTTTAGTGGAGTGAAAAGAAATTCTACTTCATGTTCTGCGTGGCAGCATCTTTGAATCTGATGTTCTCACTCATCAAACACCTCACAATTCGAAAGCCTTAGGATGACAGAAATAGAAAATCCATCATCTAAATCAAAGCATCCCCTTCTCTGAAGCTCATTGAAAGGGAGAGGAGGTGTTTCCTTTGTTGAACTTGCTTAATTTAAGAGGAAAAAGAGCAGAAAATGAGAAATGCAATCCAAAAGGAAGCCCAGCAACATGCCTGGCTTTGGTAAGGGCATGGATAAGAACATCTAGTCTCTGCGAAACCTCCCCACACCTTACTCAGATATTTTATGCTTCAGATTTCCACTAAATGTCACTGTGTTAAGGATTCATCACAAACTTACCTGGTCACAGCCCTGGGTTTATGTTTGCATTACTACTTGCCTTAGTTTGTTCCAGCTACTATAACAAATTACAATAGACCCAGTGGCTTATCTACAAGGGCTGTTTATTGCACACAATAAGTTTAAGGTCAAGAATCTGGCAAATTCATTGTATGGTGAGGCTTGTTTTTGGCTTCCTTAGGAGACTGTGTCTTTGCTGTATCCTCACAGGATAGAAAGCACAGGGGCCACTCTAGAAAAGCTTTTAAAAGCACACTGACCCCATTCACAAGGGTGTACTCTTTTTTAACCACCCTTGATGCACAATCTCCTTATATTGGAGATTTATGCTTCAGTGTATGAATTTGAGTAGCACATCCTGTCTATGACATTGTTGGGGGTAAATGTGTTCTTTTAATTGTGAGCTTTGTCCGTTGCTGTATTTTTCCCAGGGTGGCAGACTCCGCAAAGGCAAGTCATATTCACCTCGTCATCCTCAATGTCCACTTTGATGTGTAGCTCATGATGGCCACACAGTAAGTAATTTTTGAATGAAAGCATGTTACGGTTTGTGTATACGTGTTCCGCAAAGCCTCGCGCAGCCATGGGGCAGCTTCTGGAATTTGGAATTGATTATTGTGAAAATGGGTGCTGCACCTCCCCTTGGACAGGTGATTTGCATTTCAATGTAAGAAAGGAAGGAAAGTTGCTGCTTGAGCTGCTTCTACCTCTCTCTGCCCTCTCGCTCTTGCCAGCCACCATGAAAGGTTGTTTTCCTGTCACGTGCCTCTCTGCCTTGGAGCCGGCTGAGGATGGACTGGAACCTCCAGTAACTGTGAGCTGAATAACCCTCTCCTTCCCTCATTTTGAGTGTTGGGTGTTTGTCCCAGCAATGTGAGAAGAGGAGCTAAGACAAAACATGAGTCTGGAAAGCCTGGACATGCGAGCAGCAGAGGCCGGAAGTTGCAAGGGGGCTGGAGATGAGAGAACAGAGCAGGAAGTGAGCAGGAAGTGACAGAGCAGCCTGCGCAAGAGGAGCTGACAATCTCGTTCCCCAGGACCAGGAGCCTGGTCAGGACCTTGGTGACAGCCCCTGTGAGGTTGGCAGCAGACATTCATGCCCGGAGCCCCTGGTGGGACTGATATGGGACCTAATGCCAGTGTGCTCAGGGGCCAAAAGCACTCCAAGCTCTAATGAGGAGAAGCGAGGAAGTTGCCTGAGTCAGAGTGCTGGACTGCTGAGAGGTAGTGTGACAGTTTGCGTCTAGGAGTCCCCCCCTGCCAAGCCTCCTGCAGTGATGAGTTGGCTTCTGGACTATGAGTAATTCATGATCCAACGCTGGGATTATGAGTGTAAGTGCTACCCTCACCCTAGGGCAGATAATCTGTATAGAAATATAAGGAAGGGTGAGAGGCCTGCTGGCTGCCACACCTGCTGCCCCTCCCCTTTGTTCTTTGCTGTTTTCTGCCTCCCTCTGCCATGTGCCACTCTACCTTGGAGCCAGCCAAGTATGGACTGAAGCCTTCACTAACTGTGAGCTGAATAAACCTTTCCTTCCTTCCTTTGTGGCATCAGGCATTTTTGTCCCACCACTGAGGGAAAAGTAACTGAGAAAGATGGGAAAGTGGACCGTGGTTGGTGGAGGACACATATTACAATTTGGGAAGAAATGGCAAACGTTCTTCCTATGGTGTTTTTCTGCACTGGTACCTGGGGGAAAAAAAATCTCATCCAGGAACTGAATAAATTTTGGAAGGTAAGCTAAGGAAAATTTCCCTCTACTAAGTCCCTTAGAACATCTATCACTGTTGAAGTTCTGACATGCAAAGATTGGGGCAGGCACTCAACCCCGATCTCTCATGTGATTCTCATGACAAGTGCTGTTTACTGTGTTCTCTCTGTGCAGATGGAAAACCCGAGGCCCTGAGAGCCTCTGACTTGGCTGGATTGGCAAGTGGTGAGGGGAGAACTGGCTTGAGATCCCATGCTCTGAAATTGTCACTAACAATTGCAAATGAAATGTTCACCTTTGAGTGACTACAACCTTTTAGTAGCACACAGTGACAACGCTGGAGCTCTTTAGGGATTTGTCTTGATCCCAACTTTATTCTATTAATTTACTTGGGTGTGTCTCGCTCATTTCCAGTGCGCTGGCCCCGTGTTTCTGTTTCTTCGCTTTATACTTCTACATTCAGTTACCTGGTGACATCTTTACCTGGATGCACTGTGGCAATGTCAGCTACACATCTCCGCATCCGAATTCATCTCTGCCTCCACAATCCTCTTTCCTTTGACTCGTCCCTGTCTAGCTTAAAAGATGCTGTAACCCAGGGGCTGGAAATTTGAACACTATTTCCACTACCTCCCTTGTACTTCATGTCTTGAAATACCTTCCTCCTCAGTGCTGCTTCAGAATATTTTCTTCATCTCAGCAGACTGTCTTGCTCATTATTATTGCCACTGTTTTCTGTTTAACTGACCTCTTGATCTCTATTCAAAACTCCTAAAAATGTAATTTGAATTATTGTCTATATTTAGACCAATTAATAATGAAATGAAAATCTGAACGCATGGCATGGTGGTGCACGCCTATAATCTCAGCACTCTGGAGTTGTAGGCCGGAGGATCACTGCCACTCTGAGACCAACCTGAGCTGCAAAGTGAGCTCAAGGCTAGTCCGAACAGCACAGTGAGACCCTGTATCAAACATAAGTAAAGAAATAAATGAATAACTGAATCTGTGACTCTTCTTTTCTAAAATCGTACTAGGAAGTCATAATCCTATAAGCCCTCAGTAAATATCATCCTGTATTTAAAAGTAGTATCAAGTCAATTGATCAAGTGGATGCAGTATTTATGTACAGTGGAGTACTACTGTGCCATAAAGAAAGGCAAACTTGAATCATTTGTAGGAAAATGGACACAATTTTTTTCTTTTTAAAAAAATTTAATATTTTTATCATTTAAATTTAACAATGGTTATATTACATATTTTCATCATCAGATCAGTTTAGATTAATACATATAGGTATATAAGATTGATCAAACAATTAAACATTAACCCTTTTAAATCAACATTACTTTTTTTTCTTTTCCCCTTTCAGTTTTTTTGAAAGTTGGCATATTGCATATTGTCCTCACAATCGTTCTACAGAGTACAGTGTGTGGGCATGACCCACCTCCCTATTGATGTTGCTTAGAAAAAAAAAAGAATATACTTCTCTTTGGACTAAGAGGAAGCAGATACATACACAGTCAAATGTCCTGCAATTGCAGTGTGCCACCAGTGAAGCTTATAATGTTGGAGGCTATTGAATCTAAGCCTCCTAAAGCTCATCTCACCAATCTAGCACTGCGTTTCATGCATTGTAATTAAGCATTTTTTTTTTTTTTCTTGCTGGGTGGTCAAGGGCAAGTCGAAGCAAGATCTGTATAAGAAAACATTCGAAAATAGACACAATTGAAGAGCATAATGTTAGGTGAAATAAATAAGAGATGCAAGCTGGAATGTGACGTGGTTTCTCCTCTATGAGAAACCAAAAAGAAAGATAGACAGCAAAACGAACCCCATAGATAAGTGGGGACATAGAGTTTTCTTGAAGAAGAGAATGTAAAGATGTGGAGGGAAGAAAATGGAGGGGAGCAGTGGGCAGTGGGAGAGGCTTTGGGGTGTGTTGTGCACACCCCCCGACTCCAGACAAGCAATACTAGCATTAGAAGCTGCACAAATGAACTAATAACTTTTTGAAGAGTAAAAATAGCTTTGGTGTATCTCATGTTTTTCCTCTTACTTTTTTCTTCCCACCTTCCGTGGATTTTTAAAATGAAAATTCCCTTTAAGCTTCCTTTTGTGTGAGCTTTGAAGCTAAGACCATAAGGAGGTAAATAATCCAAAGCTATATGTTGAGCTGCACTGTGTCGTTTCTTATCAGACTGCGGATGAGCAGACCAAGTTATCCCATCTTGGCAAGTAGAGGCATAAGCTCAAAGAGGTCAAGGGCATGGCCCACGTGTGTGGGATCAAGGAGCACTGTGACACACCCTGGCCCCTGAGCTTGCTCTGCTCAGTCACTCTGCTCAGTCCTGTCATCGCTCTACTCTGCAGCACGGCTATGTGGAGGCCCATGCCACTGCTACCTAAAATGTGGCTCTGCCATTCCAATCTGTAAAAAAATACATCGACACTACTTAGAAATCTCTGAGTCAACCCAACCAGAACACATGGCTGTCGGTCAAGGGCTGGCAGGGGCAGAGGCATGAGGTACAATGGAGAGGGATCTCTCCTGGCTGCAAGCATGCTCCATTTCCGGGGATGAGCCAGGGCGTGTCACCCAGACGGGAAGCCCTTCCCTTTTCTTGCTACTGACCAAGCAGGGTTCATGAACGGCTCCTCTCTTGCAGTTGTTTGTGGCTCTGACATGCTCGATGCGAACTGCACCAAAGCAACACATTCTTTCTTTTTTTGTACCTTCAGTGCCCAACACAGACATGGTCCCTCAAGAAAGACTTATCTTTTTATTGACATCAGTTCTCAGGCACTGAGTGGTAGAAGGCAACTTAGAATATATCGTTGCAGGCCAGTTACCAAGTTCTAGCCACGTACGAAATAGATGCAAACGCTAGACCTGTGCAAAGCATTGCTTGTGTTTTGTGCCATAAGGGTCTTTTTTGTACTCTTACTGATCTTCTATTTCCTCTTTATTTTTCATTGACTATTATTATCATTCCTGGTTTTCTAGGTAAAGTTGTAGAAGCTGAAAGGAACCAGGGAACTTGTTTTGTCCTTTAGGTCTGGAATTAGTTAGGAATTAGTGTCAGAGCTGAATTTGAACATAAGAAGTCAGGTTTCAGATTCTGAGATAGGGAGCCATTGCTTTCTGCCTTCATAGCTAAGGCTCTTTCTGCTTTCTGGACAAAGAAGTCCTGCTGTGAGGAGACTGGAGGGGGGCGATAACCAGGTGCCTGCAGCCATCCGTGAGGTGCATGCAAGGAGCTCTGTGGGAGAAGCTTCCACGGGGCTTCATGGGCAGAAGGATAAAGATTAGGAGGCAGCAAAATCAGAGAAGCCTCCTGGGGGGGGCGGGGGCGACCTGGGGAAGACCGTGACGCTCAGGACAGGAGATGGCAAGCCTGTTTTTCTTTGTACTGAGCTGTGAGCACTGGTCATGCATATCAAGCCTACAGTTTGGAAGGAAAAGACGCAAAACCCTTTGAAATCTTGCCTTCCTTCCTTTCTAAAATGAAGGTCAGCAGGAGAGAAGTAGCATCTGAGATGCTAATGAAAGAAAAGCCTGGTCACTGAAGAAGCAATTTAAAGATTTGTCCGGATTTGCCGAGGCCCCCTTGGCTGCGGGTTCTGCTTGCCATTCCTCCTCAGCAGTCTGGAGGGGGAGATAAATACATTTTTTAGAAGTCCAACATCCAGGCACTTTAAAAACTCGGGAAAGCAGAACCTGGGAGGCTTAAAATATCAATCATGTATCCAGGCTTGGCAAAGAAAAGAGGATGGCTTTTTGCAGGTGTAACACACACACAGAAAATCCCCTCCAGGAGTGAAGTAATATGGAGGTGGATTTTACACGTGTATGCATCAGACACAGACAGTTTGTTTCATCCTTAATGTGGAGCTGAATCCCAAGGCCCCCTCCTTCAAGAGGCTAGTTCACACCAGCAATTGCCTTCAGGAGACACCCAGAACTCATCGGGTTATCATTACACAGCCAAAGAGGCTCTGCTCAGACTACAGGCTGAAGAGCCCTGGAGAAAGGTTGGATTAAAAAACGAAGTATTAGCATTTTGAGATAGGTGTTTAATGCCAGGATGCTGAAGTTCCCACCCAGAGCCTAGATAAGACAGTCATCAGAGTGCATGGGCCGCTTCCACATGCATTATATCCTTCCAGCACTGCAGGGCTTGTGGGCAGCAACATGACAAGCGTCCCTTCATTGTCTGGAGTCCAAGGCCCGTGTGCACAAGGATGACAGAGCTCTTTCAGGGTTTGCTTTGTTTCCACACCCACAATTTCAGTCTTTTCTCATTGTCTTCAGAATGTCCTTTACACGCCCAGCTGCTTTCCAAAACAGAGTCTATCCTGCACCCTTTTTCTTTTCAAAAACTTGCTAACAAAGAGATCTTTATTAAATTAAGTTTTAAAGTGAAGATAATACAGAGAATCGCAACAGAAAGGAAAAAATGAAGGTTTAGAATTTTAGCATTCTCTGGATTTGGTATTTGGTCTTAGCTCTTTGTCATGTCTCTGGGATATTCCTGGAATTTTTAAGGCCTTGACATTGTATTTATTCTCACAGTTATAGTCTTTGTGTACTTCCTCTCTCTTGAAATATGTACCATGTTCTTAAAATAGTCCAAAAAACCCCCAAAAAGCTGGGCACAGTGACCCTGTTTTGCCAGTCAGACTCCATTTTGAGTTGTATGACTAGGCTACAAACTTGCCAACATGCTAAAAGAAAGTTATTTGCTGAGAGAACATTCTTCGGAGGATTATATAAGCGAAACTCTTTCCTAGAATAATTGTATGGTCTCAGCTAGTCTGCGCTGGACTAACAAGACATAGCAGTAAATTTATCCTCCAATCACAATTCTTGTCAAACAACCTTGGAAACATCCTCTAAACCCTTCCCAATGGGAAGTATTCTGGTTTTTACTGGAATGTGTCTTCCATCAATTGCAATTCTAAGATTTTACATAAATGTGTTTGCTTAACAGATCGTCTGAGCCTCTTTGAACAACAGAAAGATAAATATTTGTTACTTCTTTCCTCTGTCCATGCTCTGTTTCAGGTCTCTCTTGTCATGTATTTCTTCCTTTGCCTGAAGTGATGTTTCACTCACATCTTCTGTCTTCTGTCATTCTTCTAGAACAGCACTTGGGCACCTGTGATAAAAACACTCATCTCTACCTCAGAGCAATCGTAATCCCATTTTTCAGCAGCAGAACTTTATTCCCTAGAACCCCAAATAATTTCAGGAATAACTGGATGTTCATATTTAGAATGAGCTCATGGGTCCTGCCTTGGTGCTAGTCAAGTTCTGCCATGGCGGTTTGGTGACTTGACTTTTTTAAAATGGCTTCAGGATTGGGGACCCCTCAGGATTGAGTTTCTGACCTCAGTCTTGGCTGATTCTTAGATGCTCCAAGCCTTGTTTGACCACCTAAGCAGCCTATTAGGAAGATGTCACTGACTTTACTCTCCATCTATGTGTATGTGTGTATTGGCATCAGCTGTTCCTTTTCCACAATGGAAGCATTTCTAGAGAGAATAGTGAGTAAATACTGGGATCGGGCCCAGAAGCTGTATTCATTTATGTCAGTTCTACGACATCATGGTTCAATGAAGAGATCAAGAATGTTTGGAGTTGTCCCCAGAGGCTGGGTGGCAGCTCACACATTGGCCTCTAAGGGGTGGGTCACCTTGCAGAACTAGATCCTGGTGTGTACGTATGCTGAGTGAGAGCACAAAAGGGTACATGAGGCATAGAGTTATTTTTAACAATGTATAATTCTTTAAATGCATAAGTAGCTCATGTCATTAAGTAGTTCTGATCTTCAGAGTTTTACTATTGTCTCAAGAGTCTCTGCTATATGGCATCACTTGTCCATTTCCTTGTGTATGCTTTTATGATCTTTTAAAATAGAATGAATTTGTCTCCTTGTGGCAAGTTTGACCACAGGTACCATAGACTCTGGCCTCCAAGACTCCAACTGCGCAACCACCCTTCCCCCAAAGACAGCTCCTATGGAGGCATTGTGGTGGAACATGGGCTGTGCCTCCTTTTCTCAAAGCCCTAAGGGATTCTCCAAAAGTTTAACCACACTTTTTGTCTTGGAAAATTCTAGAATGCCAACACACATATACATGTACACACATGTACACCATATTCCTCATATTTCTTCCATGTCAGGATGAAATAAGTGGTCATTAAGTAAATCTTAGAACCTGATAGCACAAAGACTATCTTCCTTTCACCTTCCATTTTTCCCTGAGGATAAAGACCCATGGTCTTGCTCTTTCTAGGCCCATCCAGAAAACTTTTTGCTATACTACTAAAGTTTCAAGGAGGACATAACACAACACTACTGAAGTCATTTGTGCTATAGCCTGATTAACAGTAAGAAATACATTGACACAGTGAGGTAGAAAGTTCAGCTACACACTTTTGGTTTCGTTGCTCCTTAGCAGACCTAAGTAGAGAGTTAAGTTATAAATAAGACATGACTTGGTAAGAGCGAAATAGACTTACCAGTTTTATACTGTGCAGAACGAACCTCTTTGTTGATTCTATTCATTGTGTGCTGGTGAATGAACCCAAGGTCCTGGGCATTGTAAGTACACACTCTTAGCACCGCTAAGTGAGCAAAGCTTATTGGAGTGGAGAGTGTAGTGGAATCATAGGCTAACCCGATCTCTCCACCTTTCATTGGGGTGCTTTTGCCAAATGAAAATGAAATAGAGTTATTGCTGTTCTTCCTCAAAGATCTATAGTTTCATAAACCTCTGTGGGTTTGTTCAAGGGTTCAGAAAATGAAGGGATGGTTAAAAACAATTTTAAAAGTTTGCTTAATACTCTTGCGGGTAGAGTGAATACATACTCTAAAAATTGTGGAGGAAGAGAAATGAGAGGGGATCAAGAAAGAATCAGGCTGTGTTATGTGCACGAACCCACTCTCCAAGAGGATTATAAACTGCATGTACTACAAACATGTACTAATTAAAAGTAAAGAAAAGAGGAAAAGGAAAATTGTGCTACTGCTTTAACAAGTCAGACTTATGGCTATGAGACCGTGTTCCTATAAGCCCAGTTCTATTGGATGTATGACTTTCTTGTTCAGGGAATATTGCCATAGCAGTGCAATCTGCTGAAACTGATTACATTACCAGCTTTATATTGTGCAGAATGAACCTCTCTTTCAACCGTATTTATTCATTTTTGTGCTGAGGAATGAGCCCAAGGCCTTGTGCATTCTAAGTATACAATGTTAGTACTGCTAATCCATACGCCTAACCCACTTTCAGTTTTTTGGAGCAGACCTTTTGCTCCTAGCGTGATATTTGTTGTCCTTTCCACACAAATACACAACATATTTTTCTTAGGTTTGAGGAAAGTGTCCAGCTATTTCATGAATTACAAATAGCTTATCTACCTCTGGTTCTGTGTTCGATGGATTTTAAATGTGACAGTCAGGGAAGGTTGAGTTAGATTTGAGCAATGAAGTGAGCGAGGGAGCCAGGCAGTCTGAGGAAAGATGATCTCATTCCAAGAGAACAGCCATTTGTCAAAACATGAAGCAGGCCAGTACAGAACTGAGAGAGATGGAAAGAGGTGAGGAGAAAAGGTGTGCAACTTCAGTGTACAGGGCTGCGTGGACCGTGCACGGTGTTGAGGACTGACAGTCAGGAGCCAGTGCAAGTTCCCATGGGTCCGATAATCTGCACGACCGTGAATGGGGCTTGTTTTGTGCTCATTTCTTCTATGGTTATGGCTTTCTTATTTTCCATTCTGGTCAGATTCCTGAGCAAACCCATTTTTGTCTAGATCCCTGAATATCTTTACTGAGGCTAGCCTCTGTCCCGCTGGGCTGGGGGCCTCTCTGTCTCTGGGAGATGACTTTGCATGACTCCTAACCACACTGATTTTCTGGCTTAACTCTTCGGAGGACAGTCTCTTTGCCACATTACTTCGCCCTTAGGGAGTTCACCACTATGACCTTCTCACCCACGTAGTGAGATGATAACCATGTATGCAACTGCTTTCTGGATCCAGACCAGCAGCAACAACAAAGGCTTAGAAAGAGTTGTCTTTGGAGTCCAGGTGTGTAGGGAGCTCTAAAAGCAGAAGGCAGACGGAAGACACTCAGCATTCCCAGAAGAGGAGAGTTAGAAATAAACACTGACGTCATCGCTTCTTTCCCCTGCAGTACCAATGATGGCCAAGCATTTTGAATTTGCTTAGTTTCTTCATTAATTCTCCTCTCCATTCTGCTTTTATTAGCTCAGTGACAACAGCCCTCTCCCTAGGCTGCTTCTAAAGTCATCTAATTGTCATTAGAGCAGGAAAAACTTGTATCTTTCTGCATAGTAAACAATTTAAACTGCTGCTTGATATCTGAACCTGGTGATTAAAGCCTGATTATCACTGTTATGATTTCTGCAGTGCTTTGTGAACCTACTGTGTGCCAGCCATAGTTAGTTTCTTTACATACATTATCTCACTTAATCTTTACATAAATATTTTAAGACTGTTATTGGATCAATATGCAGGAAAAATCCCTAAATTTCAGTATATTAAGGTATATGTTCCTAATCAAAGTCTGTGAATGGGAAACCTCTCATCCTATGCCTGACTCACACATGCATATGTCTCTGCCCCGTCTAATGGTATTTCATGCTTGGCTGCTACTCTGCACTGCCCTGCCCAGCTCCCATTCAGAGCTCCCTCTTTCCTGAGGTACATGGTCCCTTTTGTTTCTTTCATCAGTGTAGCCTCGATTTCTTGCAAGGATCCAAATTCTCTTTCTTTGCGGCATTGTATTCCCCAGGGCCAAAGACTGTCATTCCATGGGAAGTCTTAGAAGTTATTTTCTCTCTAGACCTGTCCAGTCTTGAATCTGAAATGGCAGACTTCAAGTTGCTTTCTCTTTTCGTAAATATCTAGTTGAGTCAAATTATTGTCACTTGGTTTGTATAACTAAAATATCAATGCTTCATTGATAAGCATGATATTTCTAATAGATGGAAAACTTTTAAAAGATCTGGTTCATGATGGAGAGAAGACAGCATTTGTAAGCAAGGCTTCTGGCAAGGTGTGTGAGAAATGCCGAGCGGCTTCCTGGCCTTTCCCTCCTTCCTGGTCTCCCTCATTTCTGTCTTTCTTTTGACTTTCTTTCTTTGGTATTGGAAATGTAGCCTCACTGTGTAGTGGAGGCAGATCATGAACTCCCTGTACAGCCCAAGTCGTAGTGCAACCCTGGAACTCAGTCCTCTAGGGCACTGGTGCACCACCGTGAGCCACAAGGTGCCACCTCTCCTGCTTTATTCCTGCATAGACTCTGAAAATGTCCACCAGCAACAGAGGTCACCACAAATTAAATCTCACTGGCTTGGAAGTGACCTTAAAGCTTGTGTTGTGTAACAGAGAAAGATAATTCTTTGGAGACAAAAGGAGCTACACTACTGAGGCCTTAACCTCTTAGTTATTAAAAATATAATGTATGTATTCTTCAGAGTCAGTCTGCGAATTAAAACCTGTTTTCACTAAAAAGCTCCGCAAAATCCATGTTTCACCTGGCCTATAGATGTCCCCTGGGTAACTGAAGGAAGAAAAGTTTGACCTTCATTCTGTATCTGTCCCTTTTATTACCTTAAAACTTTTGATCAGATCCTTGTTCAGCTTTGTATGTAGGAGTATTAATCATTTAGTGACTACCTACCTAAAAGTGAGCAAGATAAGCTTGACTGTCTTAGTTACTTTTTACTCGTTGCTGGGACAAATATCTGACACTCAAAATGAAGGAAGGAAAGGTTTATTTAGCTCACAGTTTGTGGAGCTTTTAGTCTATATTTGGCTGGCCCAAAGCTCAGTGGAACAGGGCAGAGAGCATCCAGTTCATGGCAGCAGAACAGCAATAAAATGGTGGCAGAGGTAGCCAACCAAACAGGGCAGCAGAGAGCAACAGCAGAGAGCAACAGCTCTAGTCTATCTCTCTGTCTCTCTTTATATTACATTTAGGCTCTCTGCCTCAGCCTCCACCTTAGGCTACACCCATAATCCCACAAGCACTTAGACCCATAATCCCATCAGTACTAAAACCCATAATCCCAGGGATCATGGATCAAGTTTCAAACTCAAGAAGTGCCCGCTCCCTGACTCATGAGGCTTTGAGGGGACAACTAGACATAAGCCATAACATTCCGCCCCTGGACTCCCAAATTCTCATATATATCCCTTTGTATAAGAGACATTTTAGTCCATATGGAAGAGTTGCCAAAGTCCCAGTAGTTTTAGCATTGCTGAAAAGTCTAAATCTCAAGTCTCCTCTAAGATCTAAGGGAAACTCTCAACTATGAGCCCCTATATAATAGAAGAGTTAAACATATCTAACATTTAAAGGCATAAGATGGACATTGTAATTTCAAAAGATGCAAACAACAGGGTAGTACAAAACATTGGGACTAACACATATTTAAAATCCAGCAAAGTAAACATTAAATCTCATAGTTTCAACTGGAGAATCTGAAGCAGTCTGTAATGAGTTGTGAGCATTGTGTAACTCTGTTCCTACAGCACTCTTGGTTGTAATTTCCATGGCTTCTGTCTTAGGCTGGCTTTGCTCCCTCTCAGCACGATCCACATTCCTGGCTTTTCCAAACTTTTGGGGTTTCCACTGAGTTGGCTTTTTACTTTCTGCTTTACACACTGTCTTCTCAGGAGCACACTGCCTGGCCTCTCAAGCCTGCTTTTGAAATTGAGGTGGAAACCTTCTTAAACTAACAGCTCTTGCATTTTGAATGCGCCTAAAACCAATGTCACGTGGATGATGCCAGGGTCTGTTGACAGCTGGAGCAGTAGCCAGGCTATCTTCTCTTTTGCTTGTAGGGGTGGAGTGCCTGGATTGATGAACACTCTGACCTTGATTCCTAGAAACAAATTCTCCATGCCGGCGCCATTTTGGAACCTGGTTTGGCTGCTGCCGCCATTTTGGTACTTGGGTCTCTGTGGCAATTTTTTTTTTTTTTAAAGGCAAAGCCTCTCCTCTTTGTAGTTCTGGGGCTGCAAAGCACAGAGAGCTGCCACCTCTTGTGATGCCCTCAGGCCATCTTTTCGACTTGCTGGTTCCTTCCCAGCAATGGAGACCCGCTCAGCTCCATCTTTGCAGTCCATAGCTTTCCTGGTATTTTCTTTTTGGCCAAACTCACATTTTAAATCATCCTGCTTGGCTCTTTTCTCTTGATTTTTAACATAAATCTGGCTAAAAGCAATCAATAACAACCATGCCACCGCCCCGGTAGTTTGTTGTTTTGAAATGTCTCTTGAAAGATTAATCAGTCTGCCATGCTTAATCTCAGTCTTAGGCAAAGTCGCTGGGCATGAGCAAAATTCCGAAAGACTTTCAGTCAATCCATAGCACAAATCATCTGGAGTCCAATGACCAATGCTATCCTTTTTTTTTCAGCAGAAACCTCCTCAGCCTGGTCTTTACAGGCATGCCTTCTGTAAGTCTTCTGGTCTAAGCTCTGACCAGAATCGCCCAAGCTGAACAGCCAAAGCTGTTCTACTGCTTTGTTTTTAGCTGACATCTCTGAACCTGTCCTGTCTATTCCCATAAGCCATTTCTAAAAGCTTATAATCCACATGGTCAGGTTAGTCACATCAGCGATCCCACTTCTCTGGTACCAAATTCTGTCTTAGTTACTTTTTACTCGTTGCTAGGACAAATATCTGACACTCAAAATGAAGGAAGGAAAGGTTTATTTAGCTCACAGTTTGTGGAGCTTTTAGTCTATATTCGGCTGGCCCAAGGCTCAGTGGAACAGGGCAGAAAGCATCCAGTTCATGGCAGCAGAACAGCAACAAAATGGTGGCAGAGGTAGCCAACCAAACAGGGCAGCAGAAAGCAACAGCTCTAGTCTATCTCTCTGTCTCTCTTTATATTACATTTAGGCTCTCTGCCTCAGCCTCCGCCTTAGGCTACACCCATAATCCCAGAAATACTTAGACCCATAATCCCATCAGTACTAAAACCCATAATCCCAGGGATCATGGATCAAGTTTCAAACTCTAGAAGTGTCTGCTCCCTGACTCATGAGGCTTTGGGGGGGACAACTAGACATAAGCCATAACATTGACCCACCCTAGTCTTATGAAACCCATGTCCTCCTGCTTCAAGACTGAGGACATAGAAAGAAGAGATTACAGGATAGTTCAGCTACCGACATGTGCCCAGATGTCCCCAGTCATTGTCCTACAGCTCACCTTGGATTTCAACACAGTCCCACCAGAACTGGAACTGCCCTAGAAACAGTCATCTCATGAACTCCCCACATACAATATGGAATTCTCAAGTCGCCTTGTAGACCACAAATGAAATAATGAAATAATAATCAATATTTGACCTTTTGCTTGACCTTTGTCTGAATTTTTGCCTGCTGTTTAGCAATAAGACCTAGGCCTCTGAACTGAAAGTAAGTAACCACCTGAACAACTGTGGAAGCACTGGGATCCTTCTTCCTAGAATATTCTTCTTCTCAGTCCTTCTTTCATATTTGCTTTCTCTACAAAGCAAGGCATAGAAAAAGCTCTTTGACACCTGCTTCCACTGCAAGTTGAGGGTTTTGGTGTGTTTAACCTTGTCATAATCAAACATTTATCTCCCTTTTCTTATGAGGATAATGGATTCCTAGTGGCCAGAAATGATATTTTCTTTTCTGACCTCAAACAGCTAACTCTTCACGGAGACACGTAGTGGCTGCTTGGTGAAATGAATGAATGCATCTTGTAATACGCGCAGCTAGCCCTCCTCTCCTCCTCAGTTACTTGCAGAGTTCTGCATAGAATATTGCAGCTTCTCCCTGTAGCTTGGCCCAGCGCATTCTCCACCCCTTCCCATTGCATTCCTTCTCTACCATGACCACGGAAAACCCATCTCAGAAGGCAGGGGAATGAGATGAAAGAAGGAATGACAGAATAATCACATGGAAATAAAAATTCATCTCAAAAATAGTGAGACTGAGACTGGAGCGGAAGATGTTTGACCTGCAGCACAGGAAGGGAGTGGGACCCTGTTCTCCTGGCTGCCAGCCCTGGGCCAGACTGCAACAAGTGTATTTCTTGCCTTGTGGACAAAATCATACTGGCTCATTTCCAAAGACGACAACCTTGTCAGGACAGAGGGGTCATTGGTTGACATTTGAAAAATGGTTCCTAATTTCAACCTAGCCGCTCACTCGGAGCAATGACTCAGGCTAATTTTGCAAGCAGCATGTTTTTCTTTGAGATTTCTCAGCCGATCTGTTCCCTGTTGTCCTAGATTGCATGAGAGCAGTGACGAATTCTGTGACTGAAGCCCAACTTGCTGAGGCTGAAAATAATCACTGTTTTCTCTGGGCGCTGCAGATATATATTAGGATTTTAACATTCTTTGAACATCCACTTTAAAAACAGGAGACAGCCATGGCAGGTGGAGCTTGCAAATGATATTTCTAATCAGATGTTCATCCAGAAAGTAATTAACTTTAGGGAAGTGTCTTTCTTGTAAGGCCCCAAGGGCTTCCAAAGAGGGTTCTTCACTCTGAACTCTGCAAGTTTGCTTTTACTTTGCCTCCTCCTGAGCTGCAGAGCCCAACCGGGAAGATGAGAAGCAAACCTGCTGATAAGAACGCAGATCGCATTTCGTTGAATCAGAGCTCGATGGAGCTTGAAGGCTTCCTCTTTCTGCCTGTCCTTTCCCACCCCTACCCAGGAGCCCTCACGGCTGTGTTTTCTCATGTTTGTGCATTGCTTACAGCTTTGCCAGTTTGATCTGGCTTTCTTCTTTGCCTTGTCTGACATTCCTTTTAGGGAATCTAAGGGAAGAGAAACTAAGAATCTGCTTTTTTTTTTGTATCAAAGAGACCCAAGTTGAAGCCCTGGGTCTGCCATTGCTGGCTGCTTACCTGTGGGCCCCTCGCAACCTCTCTGACAGTCTCAGGTTCTCATCCACACCCTGGGTTGCTAGAGATCTGTCGTGATGATTCCCAGACTGTCAGCCTGGTGCTTCCTTCCTAGAATTTCTCAGCTGACTATAGTATTTTCATTATGTCTTATGACAACCCAAACTCCTTCTGCATAAAACCAGTTTTGGATGTAATTTGCCACGCGTATTAGCTTCCTAGGACTGTTGTAACCCAGCTCCACAATGTAGGTGTATCTGCTCAATAGAAATTAATTGTCTAACAGGTTTTAAGACTAGAAGCCCTCCACCAAGGTACGGACAGAATCATGCTTCCTTCACATGCTCTCTTTAGTTTTTAAAACCTGTAAAATGTCCTTCTTGTCTCTTTCTAACTTTTAGCATTTAAGATCATTATATGGCCTGAGTTGGATGGAGCTGTAGCCTCTTGGGTACATGGAGTTCTTACCATGTGTCTCTGCCTGTGTTGTTATATTTCCTAGAAGCACTGTATTCATTGGGGGGGTGTCCAGCTGATGCTTCACTGATCTAATCTTAAATAAGTGCATGTGCAAGGATCTCATTTATTAATAAATTTAGGACTCTAACATATATTTTCTTGTAATCTAACCTATAGCAAGTAGCTACTGAATAATGTGTAAATATTTGAGTCTATTCAGTCAGTCTATAATATAGACTTCTCACTGTTTCAACATTATGGGACCTCAGAGGAAAGGGATGAATGAACTGCAGTGCGTCTAAGGAGAGTCACCCAGAGAAAAACATTCTCTCAGGCTTTCACAGAAAGCAAAATGGCCAAGCAATGGCCGTGACTCGTCCCGAAGGCTGACACTAAGAACAGTTCTACAAAGTACTGTCTATGGTCTCAAACTTAATCCTGAGGGGATTTGACCCTGGAAGATACCAAAAAAAAAAA
>PVJA010014343.1:6285-47707 GCA_004027025.1 Myocastor coypus
TTCATTGTGCAGCTCAGGCTGGCCTTGAGCGCACTTTTTTAGCCCAGGCTGGTCTTGAACTCACACTGATCCTCCTGCCTCAGCCTCCCGAGTGCTGGGATTACAGGCATGTGCCACCGCACCCGGCTTTTTTTTTTTTTTCCTTTTTTGAGATAGGGTCTCACTATGCAGTTCAGGCTGGCTTTGTGCTCACTTTTGTTTTTGTTTTTGATGTATTTGGTACAGGGTTTCACTAGGGCAGCTCAGAGTCATAGTGATCTTCATATTTTCAGCCTCCCCAGTGCTGGAATTACAGGGATGCATCACCATGGTGCGTCTTGGGGGCTGGCTCAGCGACCTGGGGGCGGGGCCAGCAAGGCATGTGGTGTTAGGGATCCAACCCCGGTCTGTGCACTTGCCTAAGCAGGCATTTAGTCTACTGAGCTTTCTCACTGGCCCTTGTGCTCACTTTTGTAGCCCCCAGGCTGGTCTTGAACTCATGAAAGCTGGGATTACTGGCTCTCACATTTCTTACCAAATAGCTTTATAGCATGATCTGTGGGTGATGCCTATGGAAATAGACACCATATAGGTAAAAAAAAAAAAAAAAAATACCAGGCAGGATCCCTAGCATTCCATGACACATGTGATAAATGGGTTTAACAATGTGTGTGGTGCATGCCTGTAATTGCAGCACTCAGGCAGGAGGCTGTGGCAGGAACTTGGTCTGTGCAAGTTCTGGCCAGTGTGGCCTACATTGTTCAAGGTCAGCCTGAGCTCTGTAGTGAGGCCCTGTCAGAAAACAAAAGACAGCAACAGCAAACAGTCTGTGTGAGTTTTATGTTCTTTTGGAGAGTTTGTCTTATAGGTGGGCAAATGGACAGCACATAAATTGTTCAATACAATAGCAGATGGCTTGCTTCTCCTGCAAATCCTGGACTCCCTCTCCTGTAAGGGCTGAGGGCACCACCAGCTATTTCCTGACCTCCTTCTCCACAGCACTGAATAGGTCACTGCTTTAGTAACTGACAGCTTGTCCTCAGGGCGCCTCTCTGTCTTGGTTTAGCTTCCCTGAGCGGTTCTTTCCCCACAGCTTTATCTTCCAGATAATTTTTTTTTTCCTGCAGCCTTGGGATCTCCCTAAGACACAAACTTCCACACCACATTCCCCACGCACAGCACAGATGCTTACCCCTGTGCTACTGGGCACTTGCTGTGTGACACCTCATTCAGCTTTCACCCTTTCCTGAGGAATGGTTTTGACTCTTTGCAAATGAGGCACTGGAGACACAGGAAGGTGAGCTCACTGCCTGGTGTGCGTACATGGTAAGGAATGGCGTTGGTCTTTGAGCTCTGGTTTCTAGCTATTGCTCCTTTTCCTGGCAAAACTAGTTCTTGGGTCATTTTGATCCTCCAACCCCACTTCCATGTCTCATCTGTAATCTGTTCCAACAGCCCAAAGTCCTGGTGCTAGACCTCACTGCCCTCCATGACTGAGGATCATTTTTCATCACTAATACTTTTTGGTGAATCTTTCATTTTTCCCCAGAGCAAGTCTGTAGTTGACTAGTGTCCAACACTAGTGACAAACAGGCTCTGGGCCATGTCCTAGGTATGGGGACCCATGGAGGCTGAACAAGATGAAGCTCGCAGGAAGCCCCCTCCTCTCTTGCACTGGAGAGGACAGAAGGAAAGATAAGGGGACCAGACAGCAATCAGACAGGAAGTAAACAAGGTAACTTCCCAGGGAAATATTTTATGAAGAAAGCACACCCTAATGGTGGCATGGAAAGTGACTGAGGAGAGAATATGATGGCTGTAGCCAGGAGAGGGAACCATTAGCTGAGGGCTGAATGAGTGGAAAGGGCTGCCTTTGAGCTCAGGGCAAGGCCCTTAAATGTTAGGAGGGACTTTCTGTATTTAAGGATGAAAATGACGTCCATGAGCCGTCATGGAGCGTGGAACAGTGTGACCAGAGAAGAGGATGGAGACGGGGAAGAGGCTGAGGATCTGGGCACATGGTGAAGGGTATGGGTCTCCTTTCCAGGGCAGTGGATACCAGTGGGAGTTAAAGAAGGGGAGCAGTGAGGTGAGGCCCAGGTAGTCTCCCCCTGCATCCCCCCCAGCTCTGTGTGGCGTTGTCCCTGCTCTAACTCGTTGTCCATGTATCTCATTCATCTCTCCTGCCATTCTGCACAATAGTGCCTGAGCAACATGAGGTTCTCAATGCCTCTCTGACCCAGTAGCCAAGGCACAGTAGACAATGTCATGATTGGCTCTTGGGAAACCCGTTCCCTCTTTCCACCTTGAATCTTTGTTGCACATATCCACCTCCTTCCACTTCTGATGTTTGATGGTCCAGAGCACACCAGTGATTCAGTGCCTTCCTGTGTCTGAGTGTGTTGATCCAGTTGGGCTTTTTGGACATATTCCTAACACTGCGTAGGGAAAAGGATGCTCACAAGTTTTTAAGCCACAGTCCAAGCCTTCTAAGGCAGATAGCTTTAATAGTTATACTGCTCGATGATTAATGCAAAATAGAAATAGGTTCAAGATACAAAGGAACTTTGCCTTATAGCAATTTGACACTGCTATCACCGTGTGAATACAATTTAGTGCTGCTGCTCTCATGGGCTCTGGATTCCATGACCTCATCTGCTTTGTGGGCACCGAGGACAGTGGCGTCAGCCCTATGGCAACCTCAGTGATGGCAATGGCACAGCTCCCTCTGGAAGGGTAGGCACAGAGCGGCAGCAGCTGGCTGAAGAAAATCCTTCCTCTCTACATAAAGCTGGGGTGTCCTGGAAGACACAGCCAACAGTGTTCCCTTCACAGGGTGCCTACACAGCACAAAGGGGGGTGTACAAGGGGCAAGGGGCTTCTGGCTGCCAGCAGGAAGCATAGGTGGCTCTCTAGCCCTGGGTTCTGAAGTACTCCCAGGCCTGGCTGGGAAAAGCGAGCATGTGGAGGGAAATCCAGAAATCTGCTGCAGTGCACTGTTGAGAATAGCACATTTCAGAATTCAGCAGTCAGGCACGTGTGCCCATAGTGTTGGCCGAAGCTCATCTTGATATGAGATTGATAGAATGGGAGGCTATAAATTACTTTTCTTGCTCTTTCCTTTCATTGTTGACCAGAATTTCAAATGTGCTGTCCCTTTTAACATTTGGGAAGGTCTGATTAAAGACAAGATAGAATGTTAAAAAGGGACAAAAAGAATCACACTGGGTTGCTAATACAGAAGATACTGTTTGCATGTGTAAGTTTGGGGGGTGTAGGGGGGTGACCAGGGATGGGCGTTGGTAAGGGAAAGCACCTGGGGGGGGGAGGAAGAATGGAAAATGAAGGAAAAAAAGGTACTAGCTGCTGTACTCTCCCTTCGAGAACAGAGTAATAAAGACATCCATTTACATAAAAGTGTTATTTTTGCATATATTTAAGGCTTTATATCTCTGCGACATCTTTAGATGGTGACGGACTGCCTGGTACACCTCACTTTCGTGCATATTTGCCATTGGACTGCCTTCTAGTACCTGCTTGGCACAGGGGCTGCGTCCTGGTTCTTCTCAATAATCCTTGGGTTGATTGAGCACACTTCCCATGGATTCCATGAGTGTTTTCTCCCGCCTTCCACTGGGGTAGGAAGTACTGCTTCATCTCTTGGACTACAACCCTGGCTGGACATAGACTGTCTTAGGCTGATGCCAGCCACTCAGCCTTGGTGGGTAGCATATGAACCTGAGACTGCGGTGAAGTGTTAGTTGTTAGTGTTCATGTCATCAACCAATTGCATCTGCTCCAGAGGCTGCTGTATCTGGCTGCCCATATACAATAATACAATTAGGGAGTGTAATCGTTCTCAGATAAAGGAGATGAGAGTGTAAGACTCTGTATTCATTCTCAGGTGTTTCTCCAACCCAGAAGAAACGTATTCCTCCTATGAATTAGAGCAGTTGTGAAACATCTACCAGAAACTCCAGAGGCCACTTGGAACCCTACTTGAAGCAGCAATACTTCAAAATATAGTGCATCTATTTGCAAGAGTAACAAAAAAGACAGAAATAAAAAAGACTGGCATTTATGAAACCTTAATGTCCTTTGGAAATCACATTTAGTGTGATGGAAGTTCAAGGGTGGATACAAAACATTTCTGTTTCCTGAAATCATTTTGAGTTTAGGTAGACTTACATGGTCAGAAAAACCCTTCTCCGGCATGCATCTTGTCTCAGCAAAATGTTATGTTTCCCTTGATATCCTTGTGCCTAGAATTGTCCTAGCGGCCAGGCAGATGGTGCTAGTGATGAGTGCAGAGCAAGGCCAATGCCTGCATCCTTGGCCTTGTCCAGCTCAGATGAAGATGTGTGGCTGCGCCTCTCCAGATCCCCCGAGAATGACTGTTCCCTTCTATGTGCTCTACTCGCAACATGGCCCCAGTACCTGTCTGGGCACGGCCGGTGGGGAGCTGTAGTGAGACATGAGTGTGCCAGGAATCTGAGATTGGAATATTTGTTCTCCTTGTTTCCTCCCTATGAAGTCACTTCTAGAGGGCAAGGCATCTGCTCTGAGGGGCGCACTCCCTGGGCCTGTCTGATGGCTCCTTCCCCTTCCCTGTAGGCCACAAAGGTAGTGAGGCCCCACATAGCACACACCTCTGGACACGGCCCCTCTACTAGGCCCTGCACCTCACTGACTGTCACCTGCTTTGAGTGCCTCACATACTTCACGCTGGGTCCTAACTGCTACCAAACATCTGCTACTCATATCGGTGGATGGGAAAAGAAGAATAAACAATAGCTGGTATATTTAAAGATAAACATAAGAACTTACAAAGAGCACAGCTACAATAAAAGCCATGTAGGTGATGCCCTAATGGGTAATCCAGTAGTAGGCTCTGCTGTGTCCCAGCTTGGGTCCTCTCCAAAGGCTAAAGACACTCAAAGCATTGTAGCTGGAAAGCCACCTGGGACCCTAGTGGGTGGACAAAGCCTGCTCGCTTGCCTGCGTCTCAGCCTCTGCCTCTCCCCTCTCCATACAGCAGAAGCCACTGGACCCTCTTTCACCACCATTCTAGCCCATACCCGGCACACTCAGCCTTTCACCTCAGATTTGCCTTTCTCTCAAGGACCAGGAGCTGGCCCCTGGTGGCACTCCTGGTGACATGGGGCTCTCCTGTAGGCTGGCTGCTCCATATCAGCTGTCTCACTACCTTCAGTACTCCATTTCTGGGTCAAGAACACCAGTGGCTTATTTGACAGCCAGTTTCTGATGACTGCTATCTCCCTTCAGAGGGCTGCCAGCCAGCTGGCCTACACTTTCATCTGCACCTGTAATGACTGAACCTGCCTTCTAGCACCTGCCCGTCTCAGGTGAGTGGGTTCTGATCCTTCTCAGCAAGCTGCAGCTGCCTGCACAAACCTGACTCAAGGACATTTCTTTAATTTGAAGACCTTGGCTGGGCCTTTATTTTTGGAATAGCAGCTTTCAAAGTTAATTTATGGTGTCTGAAGTTAGTGACAAATCACTCTCAATATTTTGTTGTAATATTTGGTTATATGTTAGATTTTTTAAACTTGAAATGATATATTATCACCTTATATAACAGAGTTGATTATGGATTGTGCTTGATATTATTCAAATAGCAAGTCTAACCCTGAAGGTTTATCCCCCTGTTTACTGGTTACAGAATAAATTTGGGAGACAGAATGCCTGACTCTGAATCACAGCTTTATCACTTACTTGCTCTTTGACTTTGAATAAATTAGAGCAAATGACTTCATCTTATCATTTGTAAAAAGGGGATAATAATAGTTCTTACAGGATGGGCTTAGTGTAAGGATTATATCAGTTAACACTGCCCTTAGAACAATGTCTGATATAGCTTAAGTGCTTTGTAACTTTATTAATGTAGCTTTTGTAATATCAGTCAGTGTTTAACAAATCGATACATAATTTAAAAAAGTAAACATTAAAATACCATTAGACATGCTAGTGCACAACTACTATCCAGGCATTCAGGAGGCTGAGGCAGGAGCCATGAGCTTGAACCCGGCCTGCACTACATAGTGAGTTGAAGGATAGCCTGCGCTGTATAGCAAGACTGTGTCTTGAAAAAAAAAAAAAAAAATGTCTTGAGCACATGAAAACATTTATTAGTATTAGTTCCCTAAGTAAGGCTACATAGCAGTAGAAAACAAGCAGTCATACTGCTTGTAATCAGTATGGAAATAATCCTGAGTATAAATAAATCCATCAAATAGTAATCATGAACTCTTACCTACGATGGGCACCATCTAGATGCATGTTGCTTTAACACTGTTTCTGGCCAGCACACCTGTCCTCCTGGGAACTGTTATCTCTATTTGCTGATTATGAAGCAGGAGCTCAGAGAGCTTCACTAAATTGTCCAAGGTCACCTAGAACCGAAAGGAGCAGGGAAGGATCTGCCAGCTCTCAGCACTCATGTTCTTCCTATTGCATTACGCAGAGTGTGGAAAGTGATGTGATTGATTTTTTTTTTTTAAGCAAACATCTAAATTGGCTAATCCCTTTTAGAACAGTCACCTTGGCAGGCTCTATACTCACACATTCCAAGGGCACTGCCTTTGTTCAAAACCTTGGGTGCTCCTATATTGGAATTGATTTCAAAGTGGGTTTCAGGGCTTTGAAACTATCAGCAAATCATTTTCAATATTCTGTGGTCATATGTGATTTGTATCATCCAGGCGTAACACAAATCTTGTTAACAAGATTTAGCCAGACATGCTCTTTCTGTCTTCCTGTCTTTCTCTTTCTTTCTTTCTTTCTTTCTTTCTTTCTTTCTTTTTTATTTTCTCATCTGTCTTGTTTTTCAAATATTAAATCTGACTCTAAAGGATGAGGATGAACAGTAGTCAAGATTATGAAAGACTCTGGTTCAAGCTGTGAAAGGAATTCCAAAGGATGGTTTTAACATGGGTTTGATCAATGAGCACATCTTTAACCTGAGCCTGTGTGCTCACAGAGGAAGCCCAGGACAGAGGCTAATGGGGTGCATGTGCTCCTGTGCAATTACTGTGAAATTGAGTTCATTACTTTCATCCCACCTTGATATCTGTGGCTAGCACTAACCAGGCAGGAAAATTAATTTGTCCACTTCGATTAATTGAATAGTGGCAACCATAAAGCCCTGATCACAGCCTGGCCTGGATTAAAGGGAAATTCCTAAACATCTGAAGAGTTCTTTATCCTCTAGTTCTTTGTCTAGCATATTAATTATCAAATCATTCATCATGGTGATGCCAATATAAAGCCTAAAATCTTCTTAAAGCAATCACAGAAAATAAGAGGGGAAATTTTGCAGGTTTTATAGAAAGCTCAAGGGAAATGTTCTGGAAATCAAAGCCTATTAAAAGTCTATCTGAATTTTAGTGAAAAGCCCCTGATATAAAAGCAAACCTATTTACATAATCTATAATTACTGAGGGTTAGAGAAGCTTGACAATTTTTCTTGTTACAGTTCCTTTTTATGCCACCAAACAACTTCCTTTTCACCACCCATGATGTTTCTTATTTCTGCTTCTACTTTACACTCAGTGTGAGAGTATTAAATCTCTAGTTGAAATCCATCTGGACCATTTTCCTCATATTCCTACCCCAAAGAGAGTCAACACCCCCTACACACACACACACACACACACACACACACACACAAGTTACACACTACCACAGTGGTAAGGATAGTAAGTCTCTAAAATCAGTTCAACCAGGTTAGTTTCCAGAGGCTCATTAATTCATACTGCAGAAGGAAAATGAGACATGAGAATCTCAGGCTAAGCAAGAAATGAACAGTAATTCATTAAAATGTAGTCTTTCCTTTGAGATCACATCAGCTCAAATTTACTGCTGTTGTTACTTTTACAAATTACTTGGCTCATTAGAAAGCGTGTTAACTTGCTCATCTCTGTTCCCTTCAGTTTTCTGTATATTTTCCTTCCTCCAGACATGTGCTGGAATGTCAGCCAGGGTCCTAATTACAAAGCTTCAAATTAAATTCTTGTTTCTGAGCTTCCTTTTATTCACAGGTCAGGGAAGCAGCTTAGGCCTTGCAGGCCATTATCTTCCAATCATTTTCCTCACTGTCTCTCAAGTCTGTTATTCCTGGGCTACGCTCAGTGGTCAAAGGCAGTCCGACATCTCCAGGAAGGTTCCCTGCTTAACGATCCAGCCTCATCTCTCCCAAAGAACAAAAATCCACCGAGCAACTCCTAGCTAGCAACAATGGCGATGCTTGGATCTGATGAGCTACAAATCTCATACTAAGGCAATGCATCTCCGACAGCCAGCTCTCTCAGTCCAGTCACGTTAGCAAAAACTTAACAGGGAATACAAGAGCCATAATGTGGGGAAAAGTGAAAACTACTTTCCCCTCTGAAGGATGTGCAGATGATCTGGAGACTTGTAAGAGAGTTCACAGGCCATCTCAGTTAGAAAGCCAGGAGGGAGTGCGCTCCAGTTGGCTAGCTTCTTCTATTACTAGTTCACTAGCTTTTATTTAGGCCTTAAACAAGAGAAGATAGTGTCAGATCAAAGGTGTGATTTTCTTTTTTTTTTTTTTTTTTTTTTTTTGTCTTTTTGAGACAGGGTCTCGCTATGCAGTTGAGGCTGGTCCTGAGCTCACTTTTGTAGCCCAGGCTGGTCTCGAACTCGCACCAATCCTCCTGCCTCAGCCTCCCGAGTGCTGGGATTACAGGCGTGAGCCACCACGTCCGGCTTCAAAGGTGTGATTTTCTAAGACTTGGAGCCTTTTGATCACCATGAGGAAAGACATGTGTTTTCAAAGGGAATAGGTTTTTTGTTTGTTTGTTTGTTTGTTGTGGAACCGGGATTGAACTCAGGCCCTTGTGCTTGCCAGGCAAACACTTATTCTACTGAGCTATCACCCCAGCCCAAAGGAAATTGTTTTTGATGTGCTATATTAAAAATGAGGAGCTGGGGAGATAGCTCCGAGGCACAAGTGCCTGCTGGGCAAGTGCAAGGTCGTGAGTTTGAACCCCGGTCCCACAAAAAAAATAAATAAATAAATAAATAAATAATAAAAATAAAAATGAGTACATTGGGGCCCAGCAGGATGGCTCAGTGGTCTAAAGCGCCTGCTTGGGAAAGCTTGGGCGGCTTTAGGGACCGCGGTTCAATCCCTGGCACCACATGCTGCGCCAGCCCTGCCCTCGGGGTGGGCTGAGTCGGCAATAAAAATGAGTGAATAAACAAAGGTTCTGAAACAAGAAAAAAAATTAAAAAAAATAAAAATGAGTACAGATGTTACTGAAGATGTCATAGGAAGACTGCGGCAAAAGGTAACCTCACACACCTCATACCCTTGATGGCTTCCCAAACACCTAATTGGTAAAAATTTCCCAAACCTTTCCTCTCAGACACCAGCCACAGGGTTTCCCTCTCTTTGAATCCCTCTCTCACATAATGTGATTTATTTTTGCACATAGGGATTAAACCCAGGGCCTTCACACTGAGCTACTTTCCCAGCCATTTTTCTATTATTAGTTCTTATTTTGCTTTGAGAGAAGTTCTTGGTAAATCACTCAGTTGCTCAGGCTGGGCTTGAACTTGTGATCCTCCTGCCTCAGCCTCTCGTTGTGCAAAAACTACAAGCAGACACTGCTACACCTATGCACAGTCCTAAGTCTTTGTGGCTCACTTCTGGACCCTCCTAGTTCAAATATGGGCCACACATGCAAGTTGAAGCTTTCTAGGATTCACACCTTTAAAACATAAGAAGAAAATATTAAAAATTTATCTATTTTGGTTTCCCTAATATATACACAATTGTATCATTTTGATATATGACCAACAAAATTATTATTATTATAACAATTTTTTTTTTTTGTGGAACCAAGGATCAAACTTAGGACCTTGCACTTGCCAGGCAGGCACTTGTGCCCCTGAGCTATCTCCCTGGTCCCTGACCAACAAAATCATACTGAGAAAATGTACATCCCTTTTTTCTGTGAAGTCACCAGAATGTAATGCAAATTTCACACCAGCACACATGTGATAGTCACACGTGGCCTGTGGTTACCGTAACCAACAGTGTAGCTCTTGATTTGTCTTCTGTGCCTCCCAAACTCTCAGTGCTTTGCAGAACTGACCTGTGTTCAAGTTCTTTTAGATGTGTACATCAACGCCCTCCACCAGTACCCCATTCATCCACTGATCAGATCAGAATTTGCCTTCCTCAATAACAACTAGGACTGACAAAGAAATGAGTGAAAATTCTGACTGTCACTCTGCCCTCAAGCCAGTGCTCACAGTTCTCCCAAGGAGGTCACCTTATGTCCCTCTTTCTCCCCTGTGGACCACTGTCCTGGGATCCCAGATCCTCTGGCCCCTGAGTCCTGTACCTGCTCCTGCTCCCCATCACCATTATTCCCAGTCTTGCTCTCCACTGTCCCTCTGTGCACCCCACAGATAACACCCAGGAACATGACCCAGCCAGCACCTGCCCTTTAGCATCCAAGGCCGCTGCTGCAGGAAACAGCAGAAGTTCCTCAGATTCCTCCAATGCGCAGGAGGATCTGGGGGAAGCAGGAGCAGAGAAACTTTTAGCAAGTCGGGGGACTGCTGGAGAGGGAGGTGAGATCAGGCCCGGGGAGTGGAGTCAGAGGCAAGCTGCACAGTGGCTGAGGGCACGCCATGTCATGCTTCCTTGGGTCAAGGCTCAGCTCCAGCACACCCCAATTCTTTGGCCTTGGACAAATCACTGCACAGCAGAGTGTGTGTGTGTGTGTGTGTGTGTGTGTGTGTGTGTGTGAGAGAGAGAGAGAGAGAGAGAGAGAGAGAGAGAGAGAGGGAGAGAGAAGGGGGGAGAATGCTGTTGTTGCCCCAGTCCTAGGACCTTCTGGCTCAGGTGTGGGTAGCAGAGCCCAACTGGCCAGCGAGGTTCGTTCCTGGACAGCCTGTCTCAAAGGCCATCCTGGGATACTGTGTATCACTGCTATTTCTGGAGCCTCCTACCAGGCTTTTGGCTCACAAAGCGCCTGCTCATCCTGGGGAGGATCGGCTCGCATCTGCGGCCATGACCTTCCAGCCTCCTGCAGCCCGCCCCGTTATTTCAGTTTCCGGGAATGGCTGAGCTGCCTGCCCGGCTCACCCGCTAGGACTGCCGACCTTGTAGTGCCCACACGCACCCATGTCCAGCTCGGCAGAATCTGCCTCTCAACAGGCAAGCTGTTTCCAGCCCGTGATTTGTAACCACTCATTCTTACAACCTTTCCTTATCTATAAAACGTGTCAGCGAAGACCTGCAATTTGAAATGATCAAAAATACCATTCAGAGGACAGATGCCACACGTAGGTAAAATGACTTCAATAGGAGGGTTTTTAAATTTGTGTTCACAGGCCTGGCAGGATGGCTCAGTGGTCTAAAGCGCCTGCTTACGAAAGCTTAGGTGGCTGCCCGGACTGCGATTCGATCCCCTGCACCACAGGCTGCACCAGGCCTGCCCTCAGGGCAGGCTGAGCTGGCCATAAAAATAAGTAAAGAAACAAAAGTTCTGAAACAAGAAAAAAAGTAAAATAAAAGAAAATTAAATTTGTGTTCACAAAAGATCAGAAACAAGTAAAATACCCACCATTAGGAAATCAGTAAACTATATTGCGTCCATGGGATAAGATTCCATAGAACACAAAGGAAATAACCTTTAGGATAGATAAAGAACTCCCTGATCCATTAAGTCAAGCCAGGGTCAGAATAGTGTCTGCTGAACACAGTGGCACCTGGTCGCATCCTCTGTGGCTGCACTCCAAGATCTCCTGGGGGTGCAGGAAACTGGGTGGATTCAACCCTGTAAACACTATTTATTCCTATATATGCACATATTTGGTAGAGTTTAATTTGTAGATTAAGTATACTGTAAGATTAATGGCAGAAATGACTAATAAAATAGAACTGTTAATCTTAGTTAAAAAATTATGTTTGGTACAGGGTCTCCCTATGCAGCTTGGACTTGTAGTGATCCTCCTGTCTCAGCCTCCCCAGTGCTGGGATTATAGGCATACACCACCTTGCCTGGTTTTGGCAAGAGAGAGAGAGAGAGAGAGAGAGAGAGAGAGAGAGAGAGAGAGAGAGAGAGAGAGAAAAGGAAGAGGAGCAGGAGGAGGAAGGAGGAGAAGGAGAAAGAGAAAGGAGAGGAGAAGAGAAGGGGAGACAGGAGAGGGAAGAGAGACAAGAGAGAAAATAATTATACATAAGAGTCTCTAAAGAAAATCTCTAAAATGACAAAATAAATCACACCAGTGGCTATCTCTTTTTGGGAATCAGGGAAGAAATGAAGAAACTGGGCACACTGGTGTTGGGGCAGCCTGAAACTTTTTGTTTCATTGCTTTTTATACTTTCAATTTAAAAAAAAATCATAAGTCTATTAAAATATATAATAAAATACTGACTACCTAATAAGGCTCCATGCACTGCACGGTGCCAGGGGAGGTGTGTCCTCCTCTGTGGCTGAGGGACAGCTCTACAGCAGGACTGTGGCACTGTGTCCTGTCTAGCTCTCTGCTGTGCCTCTGGTGGAGCCTCATCCTGCCCGTCATGTTAGGTTCTCACTTCCGTGTTGGTGCTCAACCTCTTTCTCATGTCACTGTTCAAGAGTGATGTCTCTGTGGATATAGACCAGGGGTGGCAGCGGTAAAAAGGGCTGTAAGAGTTTGTGTGCTTTGGGGGGAACTTCTAGTCTAGGCTGTGGTCTTTCAGATCTGCCCATCTGAAACTCAATATTATTGGTTATTGATAGATACAATTATGAACTAACAAATTTAGAGCTGAAAGCACTGGCAAAGCCAATGAGTGAAGTCAGGGCCGGCGAGATGGCTCAGTGGTCTAAGCATCTACTTAGGCAAGCTTAGGCAACCACAAGGACCATGATTTGATCCCCAGCACCACATGCTGTGCCAGCCCTACCCCCAGGACAGGCTGAGCCTGCCATAGTAATAATAATAATAATAATAATAATAATAATAATAATAATAAAGCCACTGAAGTCACTTGCTTTATCAGTGAGGAAAGGTTACCTGGTTTGCCTGGAGTGGGCGAGTTGTCTCTGGAGTGGACTTCTGGAAAAGGATGCCTTTGGCCCAGTCCCCCTGCCCCATCCTGCATGCACACTTTCTGGCCTGTTGTAAATCAGAAAGAAAGCCCTCACCCATGTTCCACCGACATTATTTTGGGCTTCCTAGCATCCAGAATCAGAAGGCACAAATCTTTATCCTTTTCGGTTTTCTTTTGAGAAAGAATTTCACTATGTAATTCAAGTTGGTCTCAACTCACTTTGTAGCCCAGTCTAGCCTTAAACTTATAGTGGCCCTTCTGCCTCAGTCTTGCAAGTGTTTGCCTCAGTCTTACAGATGTGCACCACCATGCTCAGTCAATCTTTGTTCTTTATAAACTACCCAGTCTCAGACATTTTGTTACAGCAGCAGAACACAAACTAATACACTGTTATAGAATGCTCCAGAAACTACATTTATCTGTTCTCCTTGTATCTGGGTGGGCCAAGACTAGTTTTCCTCAAAGGAATGAAAATGAAGCTGAGCATATCATTTCTGAGTCAGGTCATTTAAGCAGTAAGTTTGTCCTCTCCTTATCAACTAGCTACATGCAGAAGACTCAGAAAGTTGAAAGATAGTGTCACAGGAGCAAGTGGCTGGGGTCCTTGGATCAGCTGTAGGAAGAAAAACTGTCAACAGAGTGGGAATGACTTGCACTGAATACCACTGCTATGAAACTAATTTATAAGTGCCACAACAATAAATTATTAAAGCTTATGTTAACTTAATAAATTAACTCACATGAACATTCCATTGGTTCATTAACTCACCTTTGAAAAGACAAGTGAGTAGAATGAGAAATATGTCATTTTGTCACTATTTCTGTTTTTCTTGTACAGGGTAACTATAATTCTTCCAGGGGTTACCTCCATACCTTTGCACAATATATCAGAATTTATGGACTTAATTTATGCAATATCTTTTGACTGCCTACTAAGAAAGATGAGAATGTGCCTTAATGTCTCTTATTTTATCTGTCCCTAATGCTTAATATTTATAGATTTATTGACTGCTTTTGTAACTTTAATTAGTGTGTTTACAATTAGCATTTTGGCTTCTTTTACTGTAAGTGACATATCATCCTACCTTTGTACCTTGTCTGGGCCCCTCTGCCTCCCACTGGCCATCAAGCCAGTTTTCCATTTTATATCTGTCAGCATAACACTGACTTTATCCTGTGTAACCAGAATGGCATCTGGCACACCTTGTCCGTACATGGACTTGAAATACTGAAAGCCAACAGTGGGCCATAATGTTAGTATGCATACGTAATCACACCACAGAGATCAGTGTGACCACATCTTTGCCTACACAATCCCAATAGGGTGACTCCTGAGTCATTTATACGAGATGCTGCTTATGAAGTTCTTGTATGAAGTTCAAATAAAATGATTTTCTCCTCTAAAATCCATCAGTTGCCGTATTTTAGTTTACTTAACATTCACATCATGATTAACTTCAGTATTTTTATTTTAGGTATCTTGGACTTTCTTACTGAGCATCTTGCATCTTATCAAATAACAACAACAACAAAACCTGCCTTCATCACAACTTCAACTTCACCATTATCTCAATCAAATCAAGAGGGAAGTGGATCTGCCTTCAGCTACTAGACTTATCTTTTTTGGAGATCTAATGCAGTGGTTCTCAACCTTTCTAATGCTGTGACCCCACAATACAGTGCGTCATGTTGCAGTGACCCCAAACCAAAAAATAATTTTGGTGGCTACTTCAAAACTGTAATTTTGCTACAGTTATGATTTGGAATGTAAATACCTGATATGCATTATGTATTCTCATTGCTACAAATCAAACATAATTTAAACATAGTGATTAATCACAAAAATAACATTTAATTATATGTTGAGAAATACTTATTACTAATTCCAATAAATAACATTTCACCCTGGCATAGCATGGGTTTAAATATGTGTTTTCCATTGGCTTTAGGCGACCCCAGTGTTTTGGTTATTCGACCTCCGCCAGGGTCGAGACCCACAGGTTGAGAACCGCTAATCTAATAGATCAAAGTTCTGAGCTACAGTGCTACTGCGTGAACTACTTACTCCCTGATTCGCTTCACAGCTATGGGAGGTGAATTCCCCTTGCAGGGTGTCTTGATGCACTGCTTTCTGGATCCCCATGGCCATGTTTACTGTTTTCATCCTTTCCTTTACATACTCAAAAACTTTCTATCAGTGTTCTGAGTTGTTGCATGTCTTACAATACTTTGATTTACCCTCATATATGATGGATCATTGGCCTACAATTCAAAGTTTGTGATGATTTTATTTTCTCACTGTTGCATTCTGCCTTGTTAATGTGCATACAAACCACTTGGGGATGTTGGCCACTTACAAAATTAATGAATGAATAAATAGATTGGAGACTTTATTTTTTTTTTGTAAGATCCCATCAGCTGATTCTCTGCTAAGCTGAGGACCACACTTGAGCATTGGATTTCCTGGATCTATAGCATTGATGAAAAGTCTGGTACTAGCTTCAGTCACCTCCCTTGGCGTTTTTTTTCCCAGCTAGTACACTTGGACATATCTTTCTTGGCTCATTATTTGGAAATTTCAGAAGGATGAGCCCAGGTGTTCATCACCGCCTTCCACACTTTCATGGAAGACCACATTGATCTGGTGGGCTTTCTTTCTTTGGCTTTTCAGTATTTATTGATGATTTTCTCTTTGGCCATCCAGATGACAGAGCTTTTGGCCTGGCATTTGGCCTCTAATTCTCTTTTTTCTGTCTTTATTACATTCTTTTTCTGCCTTGTATCCTGTTAGATTGTCTCATCTTGTTTTCTTCGCCAATTGTTCTATTGAATGGTTGTAGAATCTATGTTCAACCTCTAAGGGTTTTTTCTTTTTTATTATCTATTGTATATTTCATCTTTTATGTGCATTACAAAGTGTGGAGCTCTCTGGCCTTTCTGAGGAGAGCTCTTCAGTGAAGTCTCTTGGTTTGTCTTTGACTCCTTTAGCCAAGTTTTGTCCTTAGCTTTTCTTATGTGGCTACCCCCCCAATATTTCATGATTATTGTTATCTATTTCTAATATAGTAGTTTGTATAACCATACCCTTACTAGTAATCATTAGATTATTTCCATCGTTTCCAATACAATGTTTCAATAAATGTTCCTATAGGCACACATCCTTATGGACAAGTATGACTATTTTAATGGAATAAATTCCTAAAAGTGATATGTATGGTTAAAAACTGTACACAATAAACTATTACCTTTTATTATAAAAGAATTAAGCATATGGAAAGCTAGAGTGACTAACAGAGAATAGCCATGTTTACATTTTTCTTCTTCTTTTAGGTGGAGAGAAGGCAGGAGACATTACACATTCTACTCTTCCTTTCCCAAGCTCTGAATCAACAAAAGCATGTGTACAAGAGCCACTGAAATATGGATTAAAATATATCATTGGAACATCTGGATTGGATGATGTTTTTAGATATGCAATCGAACTGTCTTAGTGACATTTCAGCATTAGGTAAAAGTCTAACAGGGACATCTGTCAACCACAGGTGCAACACCTACCCAGAGAAGCCTTTTGTAGGGCTCCTGGAATGTGGGGCTGCATCCTGGCTGCATCCTCCCTGGAAAGGAAGAACCAGATAGTTCTAGTCCAGAACTTAGCTTCTTTCTGAATTTACCAACAAGGTGCCCCTTCCAGAGAAGAGGGAATGAGTGATGGGGAGTGGGAGAGAGAGAGAGAGAGAGACAGACACACAGACAGACAGACACACAGACACACAGACACACAGAGGAGAGAGGAGAGAGAGACAGAGACAAAGACAGAGACAGAGAGAGGAGAGAGACAGAGACAGAGAGAGACAAAGACAGAGAGAGACCCCGGGAGCCCTAGTCCACCACACACCCTTGGGCAAGGAAAGGCAGTTCCCGGAGAGGTGCTGTGACCATATTTGATTTTGGCCAATCTGGTAGGTGATGTTCTAACTTTAGTTCCCCTGACACCTGAGGAGGCGGCTGCTTTAACATAGACCTCTCAGCCAAGGCCTGATTCCTGGTGAGTTTTCTTTTCCTTATCTACTTGGTGGAGACTTTTTAACATTAGAGACAGACCGCTGGCATCTGCTACATTGCTGAAAATATTTTCTCCCAGTGTCTCGTTTTTCTTTTGGCTGGATTTGTACTATAGTTTCTCTTTCTGTAGAGAAAATTAAGTCTTTTGTAATGCCTCTCAGCAAAGATCGGGACTATTTTGTTGTATTGAAGAACAAAATGATCTTGGACATCTCGGATTTCTTGAAAATGTTCTGAAAGATAACTGAAAAAGATGATGCCATTTTTTTTTCAATTAATGAAGTGAAAGACCCACTATAATAGTTTTCACTTGTTCCTCTTTGTGATGACAGAAACCTCATTAAAATTTGCTAGTAGCTTTCCAGCTATCACAGAGCATCTGACCACTTACATGGACCAAAATTTTTTTTTTAAATCAATTTAAGGGGCCCGGAGGGATGGCTCAGTGGTCTAAAGCGCCTGCTTGGGAAAGCTTGGGCGGCTTCAGGGACCTTGGTTTGATCCCCGGCACCACATGCTGCGCCAGCCCTTCCATCGGGGCAGGCTGAGCCGGCCATAAAAATGAGTGAATAAACAAATAAAGGTTTTGAAACAAGAAAAAAAAAAAAAGTATAAAAAAAATAAAATAAAATAAATTTAAATAGTTTGGGAAGTGACCAAGGTCACTGCCACATGATTTTAATCTATTAAACTAATTGCACCCAAAGTACCCACACTCATTTTTGCCAATTAAGAATTCTAATTAAGCATCGACATCTTTGAAACACCCTGGTGCTATATTCTAGGCAGGGTGGAAAAGTCTGAGCTGACTCTCCCTTCATCTGCAGGGGAAACGATATTCTCCTTCCCCACGCCTGCAGAATTTAAGGGTCAGAAAGGCGCTGGGAGCTTTCTGGTCCAAAACTCAGCACTTGTTGAAGAAGAGATGGGGTGACTGGGAGCTCAGAGGCTACCCGGCTTCCGTCGTGAAGGCTGGCCTTCTCTTCTTCCTGTCCCTGATCAGTTATCTGTGCCTGGCGGGTGGTAGGACTAGCGTTGCTCACTGAGCTCCCTGAGGGATGAGTTCTTCAAGGTCACACTGCTAATAGGTGACACCTGGGCCGGTACTCTAACCTGAGTCAGCTGCCCAGGGCCTGGAGAGGAACGCTCAGGTTAGAATCCCAGGTCTGCCGCCCACAGAGATGGTTTATCAGCTTGCGCAGCAGCCCTCCCGCACCTTTCGTGGCGCCTCTTTTCCCTTCTCCTCTATGTTAAGCCGCCTGCAGCTGGGCTCTTAACCCTACCACTGCAGTGAGTGCACTCTGTTCACCTCACCAGCAAGCGCCACCGGGCAAACTCAGGCAGGCACTGCACTTGACAAGGGTGCCACAGGCTGCTCTGTCCCATCTCATTGGCTGCTTCCTCAGTATCCGCCAGGCCCTTCCTCTCTGGAGGAGTCGGGCTCAGTCCTTACCGCTTTCTCTCGATGCCATCCGGGTGATGTCACGCACGCTCGTGGCTGATAGGCCATCTACACAATGACAGTGCCCAAGTGGACGCTGCCAGCTCCACCTGCTCCCCGAAACGCCTCCAGTACACTCTGCCTTCCGGCACCTCACGATGAACATCTCCAATGACCGCGTGCGCACGGTTTTCCACTTCTCTGAAACCCATTCCTTTCACCATCCTCCTCATCACCCCTCTTCTAGTAGCTTGGAGAAAACCTTGGCCTCTCTGAAATCCCTTCTCTCAGATCCCACATAAAATTTGCCAACCATTTTTGTCATCTACTTTCAAAGTGGCTCAAGAACCGACAGAGCACCTCCTCCTGCCACTGAAACCACCCTCGTCTCCCACCTAGACCACTTCAGCAGCATCGCAGCTGACCCTAGGGCTCCAGATTCCGTCAAGGTGTGAGTTGCGTCAGAGGGATTCATCTGACTTCTCACGCTTCCTGGACCTCTGGCCCATGGTTCATGTCTGCTCAGCCACTCGGGCATCGTGGTAGCTCCACAAAATGCCAGCACCTCTGTTGCCCGCTCTAGTCCCCTGCTTAGGCGGATCATCCGCCAGAGACTCACACAGTTTATTCCCATCATGCCTCTTCTCAGATGCCACCTAGAATCGACGCTCTCTGACCACTTACCTAGACCGCAGCCTCCCTCGTGTCAGTGACTGCACATATTATACATTTGTCTGCTGTTTATCTCTTTCTCTTGGACCCACAGTATCTAGAATAGTGTATAACACTTAAAAAGATGCTCAGTAATTTTTTATATTGGATATGAGATAAACTCTATCTTAAATTGTGAAACATTATAACACAGTACTAGGTAAAATGTAGTGGGACAGAGCTCTGGAAATTACTCTTCTAACTGAAGCTTTATACATCTTTACAGCAGTTTACCTCCTAGGCCTACTTTATCACCCTCATCAAGACAGCTTGGACACTTCTGGGCTGTGGGGCCCTCATCGCTCACACTCACAAACCCCTACAAATTCATCACTCAGCCAACCGCTTTAAAGCTCCAGTTGTGTGTCAGGCACGGATGCCTAACAGAGCTCCTCCCCTGGCCCCTCTTCTCTCCTCTTTTCTTTTTAGCTTCAATTTACAGCATGTTACCTTGAGGAAAAGGTAAACCTACAACCCAGAATCCCTAGGAGTTGTCCAGTTTATACATGGTAAAAAAAAAAAATTATTTTGGGAAATTATTTTGAAATGTAACTATAAGAAAACTAATGCATCCAAAATGACCTGAGTTTACGCATTCATGATAGTTTAGAGTGGTCGCAGTGTCTCCCTCAGCTCAGCTCTTTCCCACTGAAATGGTGCCTGTGTTGCAATCTATAAACTCACAGTGGCACACATCGCTATCCAGGTCCCTCACCCACACTGGAGTTTGCTTGTGGTGTATATTCTATGAGTTGTAACAATGCAGTACAGCACGAAGACAGTGTCCTGGATCACACAGTGCCATTTCACTGAAATGACACTGTATGATCCTGCCCAGAAAACTTCCTGTGCCCTTTCTGTCCGTCACTCCATCCTTCCAACCATGACAACCACCAAGGAGTTTTTCTGCCTCCACAGCTTTGCCTTTTCTAGAATGTCACTTACAATCTTCAACATACAACGATTCAACTTGTGACGTTTTGAGTTTGCAATGGTATGAAAACACTGGCAGGAACAGTCCTTCCAAGTTTGCATGCTAATCCTTTCCACCACCAGCATTGCACAGTAGGACCTCTCCTGAGGTACTGGGCAGCTGCGGTGAGCCCACACTCTCAGTCATCCCTGCGATCTCAAAGGGAAAGAAACGGAGGCTACTCTACAGTGTGCTGTGAGGCTAAGCTAGGATGCGCTGTAGGCTGGAGGTACTAAGGCATTTCCAACTTAATACTTTCAATTTATGATGGGTCTATAGGTTCTATCCCTGAGTCAAGGAGCATCTGTAGATAGCTCAGTGGCACAAGTGCCTGCCTGGCAAGTACAAGGCCGTGAGTTTGAACCCCAGTCCCACAAAAAAAAAAAAAAAAAAAAAAAAAAAAAAAAAAAAAAAAAAAAAAAAAAAAAAAAAAAAAAAAAAAAAAAAGACCATTTCTCTTGAATCACAGACACAACATTTTTGCACCTAGTATTTTTGTAGCTGTGTCTCTTCAAACCAAATCTAAATGAATCACAAGTAGCAATTAATCTTCTGAAGACTCCTGAGGAGAAAGCAGAGGGCAACTGGACTGGTTATTATTTTCTTTGCAGAAGAAATCAGCAGGACAAAGCTGAGAGGCCCCAGTGGCCCTGCCACCAGCCTCAGAGCTGAGTGCAATCAGAATAGGAGTGAACTCTGTTGAATTTGCCACCCTCTCAAGACCAAAATCTGCTTTTACTCCTCCTTAGTTTCTGAGAACATTACCTGATGGAGTTAAAGCAGACTGTGGCAGTCCTGGGAGTGGTAGTGGCTGCTACATTAATTGGAGGGAGCTCGAGACAGTGCCTTGGGTGCAGCCTCTGGCCCCCTGCTCCCCTGCATGCTGGGCTGTGCTGGGATTTCCCCTCCTGGCTGGGCCAGAGTCTGGCACATCTTGGCTTTCAATGGCTGTCTCATGCCCCAGTTGTGGGCAGAACAAAGAGGTCTCAAACTATTAGCAAGTGGAGAATTACAGGCTTGAGGAAGCACTCAGTCTTGTGCCCTGCTGGCTGCCAGACTGGCTTGTTGGAGTGGTCTGTTGTGCTTAGAGCTAGTGCACTGGGTGCACAGGCCGCAGGCGGTGGGCTGGTTCCCTGGGGTCTAGGGATGGTTGCAGGTGGTGCAATATTGCAACCCCTTAAAACAACTCCATAAAGTACTCATTATTCATCTTATAATGAGCACAGGGAAACTGAGGAACACATAGGTTAAATAACTTTTGCAGGAGCACAAAGTGGGTAAGGAGCACAGGGATTTTAATTTGCGGAGTCTGAGTTGTCTCAAAATCTGATCTTAATCATGAAAGCTGTGCTTCAGCTTGCAGGTCTGAATCTTCTCAACTTAATCCAGTGGGCTGTTTTGATCTCTTTGTTATCTCCACTCCCACTCCTGGGCATATTTTTATACAGTAGTAAACGTGCATTAACTTAGACATAAATCACAAGTAACCTGACACAAATTGCAGGTCTCTGAAATTCAATTTCCTTTCGGATAAACAGGCATAGATGCAGTATCCATGTTTATTAGAAGAATAAAATAACAAGTGGTTTATAGATGGCCAATCCTTGCATTAAGAAGCAGCATGAAGAGAGTCATTCTGCTCTTATTATTTTGTTGCTATTATTTTTAGGCTGAAATGGAACTTTCCCCTTAGAATATGTATGAAAAAAGTTTGTGAAGTAGGACAATGAGTACATTTTCAATATCTAGGCTATTTTGTGGAATACTTAAACATCACTTTGGAAGCATCCACTCACATATCTGTCAACAATCCCCACTCAAATTACAAGTCATGCTTCACTACGTCTTAACGGCACAGTGGGAAGGACTTCTGCCTGTGTCATCCTTTGGTTGGCTGAGTTCCTGAATGTAGCTAAAAATGACAGAGGCACTTAATTGCAATAGTCTCTATCATTTAGAATAGGTGTTCTATAAACATGTATCTGCATATAATTACACACAGAAACATGTCTGTAGACAGCTTCGTGATAACAAAAGAAAGGAGGGACAAATAGAATAAACCATCTGTCCAGAGCTACCTACAAACAGTGGGCGAGCACTTCCAGGCCCCAAAGACCTGGCCCTGGCCACATCCCCACCTGGGGCTGAACTGCTCTGCAGAGCAGGAACTCCAGCCAAAGAACAGCTCTATGATTTGGTCCAGTGATTGATTTCAGAAGACGTATGACTACCAGAGATAATGGAGTATCACACTGAAAGGGATTTGACTAGCATGAGTTTTCTCTGCTAACTCATAGAAGGTGCTGACAATAATCATAAGATCACTGATGCTTTTTTTCTTATTACTTAGTATATGGTGATCTGATCACTCTCATTAAATTCTAAATGCACTGATGGCAAAAATCAGTCCTCTCCTTAACCTAGCTATATAGGAAGTTCTCCCTAAATTTGTGTTCCTGATGGTTTTACAATTTTCACATTGTTAGTTCACCTGTGAAGTGTTTTAGATACTACAAGGAAGACAACTTCAAAACAGAATGTTTAAAGCCATTCAGGTAAACCAGCCAACAGAAGGCCTTCGACATAGGGCTGAAAATGTCATGGACAGTCCCAGGTGGATGACATCAATTCAAAGGAGAAAACGACACTGGAAGATCTCCCTCTACTTTGGCTGATGGGGCTACATTCTTCTTTATTCCTGTTATTCACCGTATACATTTTGAAAGTATTATGAGCTTTGGAATCATATATGATCAATTTACTTTCATAAGTTGATAATTTAGAATTCCTCAGCCCTCCAAATGGAGAGGTAACCTGAAAGGGAGGGTGTCTTTTGCATTTGGGGGTGCCATATGTGCTTTCTGGCCTAAATTCTACCTCATCATCCTAAAAGTTAGCATTCTGTTCACATTAAACTCTTGAGATTTAGAAAACATAATGTCTTTCTGACCAGATGGTCTATGCCATCAGAAGATATTTTTGTTCTGGGGAACAAGGTCTTGCTAAGTTGCCGAGGCTTCCGTGGACATGTGATTCTCCATCCTCAGCCTTATGCTCAGCTGGGACTAGAGGCAAACACCACCGTGCCTGGTTAGAAAGTGTTGCCCTTGCTGAGAAGTTCATCAACTAACTCAGCGCTGTGAAGGAACTGCCAGGTTTCCTTTGCTGGCCACACTGATTCTCAGGGAATTGTGTGCCCAGGGACTCTGCCTTGGCTGCCATGGACTTAGAGAAGGACACCAAGAGGGCCAAGGAAGCCAGAGAACCTGGAGTGCCCCTGCCCAGTAGCTCTCTGGGCCTTGGCTCTGCTCCCTGTACCTGAGATCTCTGTGTGGGTGTGGCTGCCAGAGCTGGCTGAGGCAAGTTGCCTATTTGTATGGGGAGGGAATCCTGTAGAAAAAAAATACTCTTACAGTTTTTTCCATGTTTAATGCATATGGTAGACAGAAAAAAAGAAATTTTGTACTTTGTTCACCTTATAAACGAGTGTTTATAGTATAGTACTGAGGAACAACATTAAGGAGAAGAATGAGACAGAGGCAGTGACTTGAAGTTAAAAGATGTACACCAGGATGTGGGGGGGTGTGCCTCATCTGCCTGAGCTTTCAGTGAAGGCCATGGCAGTGCCTAATGCTCCTGCTTCATAATTAGATTGAAAATGGGATCATGTGTGTGAAAGTTAAAAGTGTTAGATGTCCATTTACAACCACAATGGTCTTGGAATAGCTTGCTAGAGTTAGTTAACCTTATTATTAAGAAAAGGGAATTTTTCACTGCTTATTTCCTACTGCTAGAAGACAAACTCTTACAGTCCTTAGAGTGAAAATCAATGGTCAGAGTGAGGAATTAAATCCAGCGGCTCATGAACAAAGTCAATCCCTCGTCTTTCTCTCTCCTATGAAAGAAGTTCAGGGTTGTGGGGGTCCACGGCTTCGCAGGTCCCTTGGGCACCTGGCTCTTCCTTCCCAGCTTCCAGTCAGTCATCCTTGGGATATGATTTCCATGCTTTCTGGAAGGCAGCCTCGGTGCTTGCCGGGTGTCTGCACTCCAGGCAGGCAGAGGAGGGCAGGGCACGGGCGACAAAGGTGCACAGAGGAACACCTTCCCAGAGCTTCCCTGAAGTCCCCAGCTGGTATCATTTACTTCCATCTCCTCCACCCGAAAATGCTACGCTAACCACCACTAGCCCCATGGATAGCCTGGGAACAGAGCTTTTTCTTGCCAAGGTTTTTGACTGGACACCTTGCTACTGAGCTAAGACCTGAGTTCCCTTAGTACAGTAATTAAAACAGAAGAGTGGGTACGGCATAGGCCTCTCCTATCACCAACTGAGGCTTGCAGATTATTAGAATGTTAGTCCACTTCATTAATTTTTCTGTTCCTAAGATCCTTCAAAGCTAGGCATACGGGTAATATACTAAAAGCACATATGCAAACAAACGAGGACACGCAGCTCCACAGTTTCCTGATTGCAGGGCTGGGAGAAGATGCAAGCTTCCCTGCCCAATCAAGAGCTTCCAGTAACAAAGCATGGCAGGGTCTGCCTTCACGCTGAAGCTCCCTGTGGAGTTCTCACCAAGCAAAGAGTGCAAGCAAAGTTCAGGGCTGTGCTTGGCAGAATAACAGCCCCTCAAGTTGCCTAGACCCTACTTCCCAGGGCTCGTGCAGATGCTTCCTTACATCACGAAGGGATTTTGTAGATGTGATTACGGGGATGGATCTCGAGATGAGACGATTATCCTGGTTTATTTGGCTGGGCCCAACCTAATCATGAGACCTTAAAGATGGAGAACCTTTCCGCTGCATCAGAGCGAAGAGATCAAAGAAAGCGGGGAGACTGGAAGCAAAGGCAGGCTCGATCCCACTGTTGACTTTGAAGGCGGTGGAAGGGGGCCATTTAGGTGGCAGCCAAAGGGAGGAAGGGGCCCCGGCCCTGCGCTCCAGGAATGAAATCTGCAAGGAGCTGAAGGAGGAGAGCAGTGGGCCTTCCGCAGGGCCTCAGGAAGGAAAATGAGCGCGCGGTTTTGGCTCCGTGGAGCCTGCGCCACCCCTGGTCTGCAGAGCGCTCAGGTAGAGCAGTTCTTCTGGTCCCCAGCCAATGCCTGGAGCAGTCCGTCGCCGCAGCAACCGGAAGCCATCACGGCTGATGCGTGAAGCATCTCCCGCCCTGCACCGGACGGCGTGGGACAAATAAACGGGACAGAGGCGGCGTGGGCTAAGTTCAGCGACGCCGCGTAGGAAAGCGAGTCACCAGTGGAACCGCGCAGGACTGCGCAGGCGCCGGGGCTGAGGCCCGCGAGCGCCGCCCAGCGACAGCCCCGACCCGGCCCGACCGCGCCCAGCCCTGCGAGCACCGTCGCTTCCGCAGGCGCAGCCGGGCGCGGGGGAGCAGCAGCGGGGAAGACCGGGGAGGCGGGAAAGTGGGTGACCTGAGGTCGGAAGGAGAAAAGGGGAGAAAATGACAACCTAGGGGCCGAGGTCCTGCGCTGCTGGAGGCGACTTATCCCCGGGACCCTCGGAAACCGCGCAGTCCCCTCTGCCCTCGGTTCCCGTCTTTGCTTTCAGACCTCGGCCGGGAGAGCCGAGCTGCGCTGTCACAGAAGCAGTGGGGGGGAACGGGGGTGGTGGCGGCGGGAGCCACGGCTGGGCCCGCGCGGGTCGCGGAGTCCGTAGTGAGCGCAGCGGCCAGGTGCAGGAGGAAGCGTGGGACGACGGGGACAGCTCCGAGCCGCAGCGGCCCGCAGCGTCCTCCTCCCGGCGCGGGCCGGCTTGGTGGGAGGAGGGGCTGCACCCCAGTCCCTGCGCTGGGGACACAGTGCCCCGCTAGGGGCCGGGAGCGCGGGCTGGCTGCGGGTGGCCAGCTGGGGCTGCTGCTTGCTTTTCCTGTCGCCTTGATCCAATACCTGATCTCTTCACATCTTGTCGGGAGCCACCACAGTGCCAAACATTTTCGCGCCCAACTTTTTTATTACCTCTTAGAACTGTTCACGAGTTTTGCCCTCGCTGGCCCGGAGTGCCCTCTTGTGGTGAAGATGGGTAACTGCAGAGTGGAAAACAAATTCCAAAAATTGGATTCGAGTATGCTTCCATCAGTCGCGATGTCTGAGAGGAAGGAAAGCGAGAGATGACTTCTAAAATAAATTTTTAATTAACAAAGGGAATCGTTGGAAGTGGATAATAACATAGCATTGAAACTTGGAGATGGGTCTTCCCCCATAGACTACAGGCTTCAGATAAAGAAAAGGTATCAAACCTGGAGGTTCGGGGCATCTGGCTGTAATCAGTATAGCCACTCTGCCCGACTCATGCTATCACGAGGCCCAAACTAGATTAAAACAAGGACAATGATTCCCGGGCTGGACCTCCTAATAATTACTGTGGTTCATGATATTCTCTCATCATTGGTCTTCAGGTAGCTTGATTTTAGTCAGTTCCTTCCCATTTACTTAATTTTCAATGTCATACACTATACTTATAACCATAAAATGCTACCCAGATATTAATTTATCAAGGAATGAAATCAACCAACTCCACAGGAAAGGAGGCAGTATCCACAGCCATCTTTCCTGGACATAAACAGAGGTCAGGTTGCTTTCTTCTACCTCCCTTCCTTTAAAATGTTATTTGAAAGTTTTTCCTTCTTTTTTTTTTTTTTCTCAGCTCAGCTTTGGTCATCCTTTGTTTTATATTAGGTGTTTTGTTCCCCTATTATTTTATGAGTGCCCTTTAATTAACTGATGGATGTAGGATCTTACTGAGAACTATGCAAAAGGAATCTTTGCACATGAGAGGGCTGGGCTTGCCGACCTCTAACCTGCCTATTCTTCTATTTATTTATTTGTTTGTTTGTTTGTTTGTTTGTTTATTTATTTGTCTTTTTGAGACAGTCTTCCTATGCAGTACAAGCTGGCCTTGAGCTCACCTTTGTAGCCCAGGCTGGTCTCAAACTCACACTGATCCTCCTGCCTCAGCCTCCCAAGTGCTGGGATTATAGGCGTGCACCACCATGCCCTGCTTCCTTCTATTCATTTTGCAAATACACACTGACTGTGATAAACCATCACATTGCAATAAACATTGCTATAAAATAAATAAAACAGACAAACCCTTGCATTCACAATTTTATACTGAGGGATAAGTAATGAAATACCGTGTACACTAGGGATTCTGACAGGAGCTGTATAAGAGGAGACAGAGGACAGAGTGCGGATGTCTGGGGAAAGACATTTCAGACAGAGGGGCCAGTGAGTTCAAAGGTCCTGAGCTGGGTAAGGAGATGTATTAGGCTGCCCACCAATGCTAGGAAGTAATTCATATATGTTAGATATGCAGGTAGATTACAGTGATGTGTATATATATATATATATATATATATATAGTATTATATGTACAATAATGTGTATATGTACCATATAGTCTGTACAAGTATGTAGGTAAATATGAAACACATGTATGGACATCTCTAACCTATGAACAGTAAAGCTATAACCTTAGCTATGAAATGAATTTCTGTTGACATGTTCTACCTTCAGATAATGCTCATTAGACACATTTTTGTGACAAGAAAAAGGGGATGAAGGAATTCTGTGGACAGCTTTTGGGCCTCTGCCCACCATCAGACCTTGGTGTCAGATTTCGGGGGCTAAGGCAGTGGCCACATGTCAACATGTGGGGCTTCCCAAGTGAAAAGTGACAATGTGATGGCTTTACCTTTTCATTTTCATTTGTGGCATTTCAAAATCTTTTTTTTTTTTTTTTTTTTTTTTTTACCTTTTTCTGCAACTGTTAAGCTATGCTGATACAAAAGAGAAGTCTGGGTGACCTTTTTGGTTGCTGGAATAAAACTCCTAATTTCTGAGTATGATGAGGTTTTGAAAGCTGAGAGAAACAAGGCTGTTGAAACGTTCCATGAGATCTTTTTTAGCGCAGAACCCTGTGCCATGAAGAGCTTGAGGCGCTGCCTTTGCCTTTCATTGCTGCTCTGCCGATAGACGCAGGCTCTCTCCCTCCCTGCTTCCCTTGGTGCCCAGCCTGTCTCACGCCTGCTCCACACAAGGCCTGACATTTGTGGTTAAGGAGAGGAGGGGAGCAGCCATGTGCTCAGACCCCGGGATGGGCTTGCTCTTGAGAGCCTAATGATGTATCCCATAATTGAGGGAGGACAGAAAATGGGGGCTGGGGGCTCCTGAAGAAGAAAGGGTGCCTTGAATGATGGAGAAAAAAGTATCAAGGAAGGTTTGGAAGCCAGGTCAATTATATAACACATACCTGTAAGCCCAGCATTCAGGGAGGCTGAGGCACGAGGCTCAAAAGAAATTCAAGCCCAGCCTGTTCAATGTAATGATTTAGCAAGACTTTTTCAAGATAAAATTAAAAAAATTAACAATAAAAATGAGGTGTGGATGTAGCTCGATGTGAAGACCCTAAGTTCAATCTCCAGTATGAGGGTGAGAGGTTAGATACTTTAACAGAAAAGGTTTTTGTTTAACACCACCATGAAGGTTTTTAAGAGAAAGGTGGAAGGATGCAGTGGGTGTTTTGCCCTCCCCCCAAGTGATCCTCACAAGTTAGCTTATGCTATTCAGGGTGAGCCTGGGTATCTTCCCTGCCTTCCTGCATTCCTTGTGATTTTCTCTTCAAGGTTTAGCAAGCATCTGCCACAGAGCACAGGGAGAGCAATCAGCTAATGGCTCATTATTATGCAGGGAAGGAAGATGTCCTGCATGAAAATCAATTCATGTTGAGTTCAAACACTCACTCAGGTTGGGCTCAAGGCGTCTATCCTCTGGCTTCCCACTCCCCGCCCCCCCAGAGGGGCTTAACAAACGCAGGTTGTGGGAGATGAATTTACAGAACAAATTGTTCCTTTCTGTGAATTTCATGACCAGTGCCTCCAAAGGGACATTTAAAATCAATGCCACTGCTAAATTCAAAACAGATACAATTTCTGGCATTCCAGGGCTGCAACTCATTGTTATTTTAAAGAGAATAAAAATAATAAAACTAAAATATTAGAAATGATACAGAATTAGGGCCCGGCAGGATGGCTCAGTGGTCTAAAGTGCCTGCTTAGGAAAGCTTAGACAGCTGCAGGGACTGTGGTTCGATCCCTGGCACCACATTCTGCGCCAGCCCTGCCCTCAGGGCAGGCTGAGGCGGCCATAAAAATAAATAAACAAACAAACAGAAGTTCTGAAACAAGAAAGAAAATAAAGAAAAAAGAAAAAAAAAAAAGAAATGATACAATTATATTGCACATTATTGTCTTCAAAGTACTTGCCTGGATTACCACAAACAAGCGTGTGACATTGGTCAAAATAAACACTGGAAGCATTAACTGTTTCCTTCAATAAGCCAACAGAAATTAATAGTACTACCATGGCAGTGGGACTCATTGTTAGAGGGAGAACTGTTTGTGTGGCTGATTCTGTCGCAGAGCAAAGACTTTAATAGTTGGAATTCACTTTGTTCGTGTACTGGAACTATCGTGACAGGTTTTATTTAGCTTAATAACCAGAGTTCAGTGGTGGATCACTCTTTTGAACACAATGCATAAACATGTGAACTCCAGGAAGACTAATACTTGAGTTAATATCCTCCTTTGTTCACCTCATTCATTCCCAACAAACGAACAGGTTCCTTTTCCTGGGTGCTATTGGAAGCGGATGCATGAGTGACACAGTACACTACACAGGTACAAATAGTCACTGTACCATTTGATGCGTGGTACACACCGTGCATGTGCATATTCTCGTATCTAGAAGGTTCGGGTCTTCTCTGCCCTCCTGCAGGACTCCTTTCGCGCCTTCTCAGCCAATACTTCCTCTCCACCCCCAGCTGACCACTAGTCACATGACTGTCACCATAGATTAACTTCATTTTGAACCTCATAAAAACAAAGTCTTACCACAAACATTCCTTTGTGTCTGGCCTATTGACAACATATTGCTTTAAAAATTCACTCATGTTATTGCATCTACAAACACCTCAAAATTTTTTATTGTTGGCTAGTGCACTGCTGCATTCGTTTGGCTCAGATTGCCCCCCTGTTCTCTTAGTGGTGGACATCTGGGTCATTTGCTGCATGGACCAGAGGCTGACAGTTCCTCATGGAGTTTAACACTGGGTGAGCCACACATAGGAAGTGAACTGAGAATTCTAAGTTATCATTACAGATATACTTTTTTTACAGATGGTTCTGGATACGCAAGATCACAAGTTCCTGGCAAAAAATAGATCTTTCTCACACTCTATGATGTGTTTGAATCAGAATTATTAAGCATCCAATTAAAATCTGTTTGGTTCATTATGGAATTAATGAGTACCCAAGGCTGGACTGGATCCTTTATGGGCCTGTTGGACTTTCCAGTGAAAGGCACTCATTTTCCATGTCTCAGCAACTATCAGGACCCCTGTGCTTTCTCATGAGGGAACATCTTTGGACATGAAACTGGAGCAAAGAGTGTCTCTCTCATCCAGATGAGAGCTTGACCCAAATTTGGATGAACTGTACACTTAGTCAAAATTGAAATACCTATGGTATACCTTATTAATAAATATGTTATAAGATATTCATGGTAGTTATTATATGTTGATTCTAACACAGCACATATAATACCTTCGCTTCCCACAACTTGGCCAAACAATAGCTTCATTCCCACCCGGCAGGGGAAGAAACAGGCCAAGGGCATCAAGTGGGTAGGTGATGTGCCAAGTGGCTGGTGGAGCCAGGACCTGGGGGTGGGTTGTGCCATTCTGATGCCCTCTCATTCTCACTGCCCTCAGATATCTTTCCACGCTTAGTAGGCACCATGTATTCCATACTTGAAGAAGCTAGAAATAGATGCAGCTGGCTGTCCTGTGATTATGACTCCCAAACTAAAAGCTCTGTCCCAAAAGATCAGCACACAGACTCCAGAAATTTTCATCAGCATGTAGCGCTTGCAGGAGCTTAAATATTATACAACAAAGACTTCTCTGCTGCGTTCATGAGAATAAGGCCTCAGTGACACACCAGTCAAAACACTTCATCATTTCTATTTTTTCTACCTTAAAAATAAAATTATTTTGATTGTGAGATTTTGCTACTGCTTCTCAAAAAAGGCATGCATTCCAGAAATAGCAGCGAGCAGCAGATATATTTAGGGGAAACACACACACACACACACACACACACACACACACGCACGCGTGTGCATAGCGATATCCTTAGATTCTAAACGCAAGTCTTCGGCGGCGTGCTTTTTCTGTACATCTCGGTTCTGTAGTAGGAACACCTGCAGAAAGCTCAGCGTCCTTCAGAATTTGCCACAGATGTGGAGGAGCGATTGCATGGGGGATAAGCTACATCAGCAGAACAGCTTCTCATGGCTCCAATGTCCCACATGTATCCTGAGAAAACAACCCCATAATTTAAGCATTCCAACTCAGCCAGGCTCCACAGAAAATCATATCCCAGTCCTGGTGTCTGAGTTACTTCTCTCTTTGCTGAGATAAAATATCTGGCCCCCAAAGTTAAGGGGAAACGTTTATTGAGCTCAGTGTGCAGAGGTCTCAGTCCACAAGCAGCCGGCTCCAAGGCCGGGTGGCCCAGCAGAGGTGCATCCCAGGAGGACAACAGCTCACAGCAGGCGGCTGGCAGCCAAGCAGGTGCCTTTGCAGCCTCTTTCCGCCCCCATTATATTCTCTCTCGGCCACCAGGCTTAGGGCAGTACGAAATCCATCAGTGAACTAATTTTGTCGTCAACACTCTTAATCCTAGTATCACACAGGCTAGACTCAGTCCCCTCTGAAAAAGCCCCTCCTGAGGCTTTGAGGGGATGCCTAGACTCAAGCTACAAACCCATTGTGCTTGGAAGCAGTCTAAGTTTCTTCCAAGCATAGTGGATAACTGAGTCACATACCTAAGTTTTAATAACCAGTGTAGAATCATTTTCCAATGTGAGGGAGGAACTAAGTTCTACTACTGATCCACTTGGCTGGGATTTTAAACCATCTTGAGACTGCAGGAACACACCACACACTTCCGTCCCCCCCTACAACTTGCTGAACTGTGTGAGCAGTGGGGTAGGGTCCACTTAAAGTATCATTTGTCACAGGCATGCTTTCTGCATTATTAACGTTTTCACCAACATTCACTAAATATATACCTAATGCCTGGAAAAATTATATCATAGAGTGGTATGGTAGCTTGCTGAATCATTGGCAACCTTTAAAAATGGAACTTCTCGCCCTGCCCTGGGGGCACACTGAGATGGCGATTGAGACAGGGCGTGGTGGTGTGTGCCTGTAAAGTCAGTGCTTGGGAGGCTGAAAACAGTAGAATCACTGTAAGTCTGATCTCCATAGGGAGACCCTGCAGAACCTGTACCAAGTACATTAGAAATCACGGAACTTCTCAATGCACACAGAGAGACAGGCATCTCTCTTTCAATAGTGAAGCCCTTGAAAATACAAATAATGAGACAGTTTACCAAACACCCCCCACACACACGTATCAATTTAATAAGACACATTAAAAATTTTAATGTGTTTCTGTAATTCAATTTTCTAGAAATAAGTATCTTACTAAAGTAGACTTTTAAAACTGAGAAAAGAGGGCCTGAGGAGATAGCTCAGTTCAACCTCCAATACTGCCAAAAGAAAAAATAAAATAAAACTAAGAAAAGATACTTCATTCTTTTATGTTTGTTTTGTGGACTGTGGACTGCACCCAGGCATGTCACACTGACCTACATGCCTGCCCTTTTTTAAATTCTTTTTTTTTTTTTTTCTATTTAGTACAGGGTCTCCAGGGTCTCACCATGTAGATTGGACTCTTAGCAATCTGCCTGTACAGGTTTAGCCTTCCGAGAGCTGGGATTACAAGGGTACACCGCTACATCCAGTCTCAATCACTATATCAGTGTGCCCAAGAGGCAGGCTCAGCATGGCACACCAGAATTCAAACCTTGGCTGCTGCGCTCTGCCGAAGCAGGAGCTTTAGTCCACTGAGCTATCTGGCCAGTCCCCTTTTTGAATTCTGAGATGGGGTCTTACTGATGTGATCAAGTGGGGCTTGACCTTGTAACCTTGCTCGGCCTCCTGATGATCTAAGGTGCCAGGATTATATGCTCAATGGTATAATCGCCTGCCTAGCAAGCATAAGATCCTGAGTTCAATCCCTGGTACAAAAAAATTATGATGGAGGCGCCTACTTTAACCTAAGCTTAAAACTGAGGAACTCAAAATGAAGAAACAGTTTGCTGACAAAAACAAAGAAAAAATAAAAAAAAAAAACCCAGAAACCAAAGCACTTTCATATTTATAGCTCAACATGAATTGCTACTTGAGTCTCGATCAGTAAAGTATGAGCTAATGCTCCAACTGGGGGTTCACAGGAAAAGAATGGAGTCTTTCATCGGAAGTCTAGAGCACAGCGGCTGCATGAGCACAGCCAAGAGATCTGTTGCTCATAACCATGTGCCCCCTCCCTTATATCAAGTGGAAAATACCGTATCAATGCAGATACAAAGGGACCTGAAACACAGCTAGGTCTCTGGTCAATCAGAACAAGCCATGGCATTTCATCTTTGTTTGGGTCACACCTTAGAGTCTGAAGTCTTGGGCAGGTATACAAAACCAGAGAAACCGGACACAGATGCCAAGAATGGACAATCCTCTGGGTTTACACAAAATTCACCTGAACACAACTTCTACTGGGAGCAAGATTCTAATGCCCAGGACGAAGTTGTGACCAAGTACAGCTGTAGCTTATTACTCTTTGCAAAAGGACTCTAGCATTCTTTGAAAAGCATAAGTCTGTGCACTGCATCTATTCCTAAGAGACAGAATGACACTTACCCTCAATGGTTGGTTTAGCCCTTCAATTGCTCTGTAAAATCAAGTGTGACAGATTGCTTTATTCTGTTTTTTGTTAGCTAGAAACACCCGTGGGATATATAATTGGATGATCAGAGACTTAGCTTAAGAGAGATAAGCAAAGTTTTAGGAGACACACTGATCTCCAGTGTGCAAAGGAAAAGCATAGAAGAAAATCAGCAAATGTCAACTAAAATGTTCTCAAGGGCTGAGATTCATGGTAATAAATGGAATCATTTTAAGCTCGAAGAAGGTTACCTGTGGGAGACTGCAGATCACTTCAGGGATCACTGCATTTCATCAGCCTAAAAATGGAGCTGCCTGTGGAATTTCTAGGTCAACAAAAGATGCAAAAGAGACACTAAAATCTAACAGAAGTAGAGGCTAGCATGACAAATTTGTAAAAGGCTAAGAATGCTATAGATTTACAAATATATAGCAAATCTAAAATATTGGAACCATATTAATGAACAGTATTATTCACACAACACAAAAAGAAGTGAGACAAGTAAGTGTCTAAGTAAAATTCCTATAATCATTGTGATAAATTCTGTGCTCACTCAACTCCACAAAGGGAATCGACCAAGTATCCCTCACCCATGACAAAGCACACCACTTGGTAAATGTATCCAGTACATAAGTGAAATCTTAACTGTGTTCAAAAGAAAGCTATTTAATCCAGTTGTCAATGTATTCTGAGAAAGATTTAGGTCTCTCCTGGAGGTGAGGACCAGGGACAACGAATAACCCCCAAATTTGTCAAAGAATTTGGAAATCTAATTTTAGGCAAGAACCCCTTCCTTTTCTTCCTCTTGTTCTATGTCCTGCTGTCCTGCCATCCCCAAATCAGAAGTGTTTCAACCCTGGAAATGACTGCTTGGAGCTTCATTCATGGATCAGGCCTTTCTCTTCTTTGTTTGCCTTTCTCTTGTGAGTGGCTAAGAGATCAAAGAGTGAGTCACAGGCTGCTTGCGTCTGATGATGTCAGACCGTGTGGCCACACAGAAGCTTCAAATTAGAACCAGCTGTTGTGGAGGGTTCTGATTTTGTTTCTGCCTTACTCAGGTGTGCTCTTGCCTGCTTATGGCAGGCTGCAATGCTCCAAGTCAACTTCTCCTGTACCTTGTGCTTCCATTAATTTGTCCTATTTTTTGAATTTCATATAAATGAAATCATACAGCATGTACTCTTTCTTTGTCTGGCTTATTTCACTCAACAAAATGTGAAATTATCGTTTTCTTAATTTTAAAGACAATAATAAAAAATAAAGATGATATAGAACTTCAAAACAAGATAATAGGAAATTAACAATGGGTATTATATTACATATAGTTATGTTTAAAATAGTTGCTCAGATTACCAGACACAGGCACATAAGACTGGTCAAACAAGATAAACACTAACTCTTCCTTTCAATGACCTAATAGAAATTAATAGTAGAATTATCTTAGAACATATGTGATATTATATATATATATATATATATATATATATATATATATATATATATATATATTTCTCCTTTTCACTAACCCATTTATTTTTTTTCTTTTTTGGGAAACATTTTCCCTTTCACAGTGACTATTGTACCTTTTGGATCTTATTTATTCTTTCAGTTGTTTACACTAGGGAGACCACACAAGGTTTACACATGTGAGACTAATTTACTTCACTTATGAGTATGATCTCTACTTGCACCCATTTACCTATAAAACCCACAAGTTTATCTTTCTTTTTAGATCAATGATACTCCATTTTGTAAAAACAACACATCTTTTTTATCCATTCCTCACTTGGTGGACATGTGGTTGTTTCCAGGGTTTAGCTATGAAAATTTGTGCTGCTATAAACATGGGTGCATGTATATCACTGGTATAATGATTTTAATTCTTCTGGAAAAATATCCAGAAGGGGAATAGCTGGTTTGAATGGGACCCCTAACACTCGTTTATTGAGGAATCTCCACCAGTCTATAATCCCACAAACAGTGGAGAAGGGCTCTTCTTGCCCTACAATCCCACCCAGCCTTTGTTATTGGTTGATTTTTTGGTGATAGCTATGCTTTCTGGGGTGAGATGGAATCTCAGTGTTTTGTAATTTGCTTTTTTTAAATAACCAAAGATGTTGAATTTTTTCATATATTTATTTGTATCTGTTCATTTATGAAGTGTATCAGATGCCCATTTTTAGATTGGCTCTTTGAATTTTGGGGATCTGATTTTTTGTTAATCTTTACATGTACTAGATAGATATCTTTCTTCTAAAAAACTGTTGGCGAGCCAGGAGTGGTGGCGCACGCCTGTAATCCCAGTACTCGGGAGGCTGAGGCAGGAGAATCGGTGTGAGTTCGAGACCAGCCTGGGCTACAAAAGTGAGCACAAGGCCAGTCTGAACTGCATAGTGAGACCCTGTCTCAAAAAAAAAAAAAAAAAAAAAAAAAAAAAAAAAAAAAAAAAAAAAAAAAAAAAAAAAAAAAAAAAAAAAAAAAAAAAAAAAAAAAAAAAAAAAGTGACTTTAAAAAATAAATAAATAAAATATAAAAAAATAAAAAATTAAAAAAAAACTGTTGGCTAAAAAGTTTTTCCAATATTTGTGGATTTTCTTCTCACCCTGTTGGTGATTTTTTTAACATGCAGAAACTTCAGAAAGATGAGATTCCAAATGTTGATTCTTTAAAGTATTTTCATTGCAGTTTGATTTTTGTTTATAAACTGTCTACCTGTCCCTATGTCCCTAAAGATTTCTACCTACTTTCTCTTCCAAAAGATTTAGTGTTTCAGTTTTAATATTTAAATCTCTGACTCATTTTGACTATAGTTTTTTAAAATTTTAATAAGAAAGAAATAACAAGACAGTTTCAAAACACATTAGTAGATAGCCACAATAATTAATACAATGCATATTGTTGTCTTTGTAGTTGACTGTAGTTTTGTGCATGGTGATAGGCCAGTGTCTGTAGGCATGCGTCTATTTTAAGCCTTTGTAATGTGGAAAGGCAGTTTTTCCAGCACCATTTATTAAAGAGATTATCTTTCTTCCAGTGAACATGTTTGGCTCCTTTGTCAAAGATAAGGTGGCTGAATGTGTTTGTAGTTGTGTGTGTATCTTCTAATTTCTTCCATTAATCTTCAGGTTTGTTTTATGCTACTGCCATGTTGACTTTATCACAGCAGCTTTGTAGTATAATGTATTTTATTTATTATTATTTTTTTCTTGTTTCAGAACCTTTGTTTATTCATTCATTTTTATGGCCGGCTCAGCCTGCCCCGAGGGCAGGGCTGGCGCAGCATGTGGTGCCGGGGATCGAACTGCGGTCCCTGAAGCCACCCAAGCTTTCCCAAGCAGGTGCTTTAGACCACTGAGCCATCCCACCAGGCCCCTGTAGTATAATTTAAAGTAAGGAATTGTGATGCCTCCTGCCTTTCCTTTGTTGCCCAGGATTGTTTTTGCTATTCTAGTTCTCTTCCCTTCCAGATGAATTTTGGGAATGTTTTCTCTGCATCTGTGAGGTATGCTAATGATATTTTGTTTGGGATTGCATTAAATCTGTGTAACAGTTTTGAGAGTATGGCTGTTTTCACAGTGTTGATTCTTCCTATCTGTGTACAAGGACTATCTTTCCAATCTATGAAATTCCCTTTGATTTCATTTATTGGAATGCTATAATTTTCAATGTGTAGATGTTTTACTTGCTTTGTTAGATTGATTCCTAAGTATTTCACTTTTGAGGGCTGTGATATTGTGAAGGGTTTGTTTCCCTTAATATCTCTCTGAGTTTGTAGAGTATCATGTAATCCGCAAATAATGATAATTTAACGTCTTCCGTTCTGTATTCTTTGTATTTCTTTTATCTAATTGCTATACTTAATGTTTCTAGAACTATATTGAATAGGAGTGGTGATAGTGAACAGCCCTATCTTAAGCTTTCAGTTTTGTCCATTTAGTATAAAGTTGGCTGTTGGTTTGTCATTGACGTCTTTTATGAGATTGAGATAAAGACCATGTTTTTCTGATTTTCTGTAGGGTTTTTGTATCATGAATGAATGTTGGACTTCATGAAAAGTTTTTATGAACAACAAATTTGAAGACAACACCATGCAATACTAGAAATACTGTGAAATTCATATTGTTTTGTTAAGCAAAATTTGGCACGGCTTATAATTTTTTTGTTTCAATATTATTCTGTACTCTTTAAAAAATAAAAATAAAAAAGCCTTTTGGGCACCTACTAAAATGACATGATTTTTGTCATGTTCCTTTTTGATATGATGTATTTCATTTATTGATTTGCATACATTGAAACATCCTTGCATTTCCAGGATAAGTCTCATATGATCATGGTGAAATTACTTTTTTTGTCAGTAACATTTTTCTTCTCTCACACTAAGTAGCCCATGTAATTACCATTCTCTCTCTCTCTCTCTCTCTCTCTCTCTGTCTCTCTGTCTCTTTCTCTCTCTCTTTGGAACTGGGGATTGAATTCAGGCCCTTGCACTTGTCAAGCAAGTGCTTATCTACTACTGAGCTATCTACAAACCCCTCATGTAATTACTATTCCAAAATGATAGCTTAGCAGAGTATCCAACTCTAGGTTAATATTTTGAAACTATTATTGCAAAATCTTTTAGTCTTCATTGTTGCCAAAAAGAAATATGTCATCAGTTGAATTGCTTTCCTTTGGATGGCAAGTTGACCATGTCCTTTAGTTATTTACTTTCCCCACAAGTTTATTTTATTTTTGTTTTATTATTGTTTTTTTAAAATGAAAAGTACAGCCGGGCGTGGTGGCGCATGCCTGTAATCCCAGCACTCGGGAGGCTGAGGCAGGAGGATCAGTGTGAGTTCGAGACCAGCCTGGGCTACAAAAGTGAGCTCAAGGCCAGCCTGAACTGCATAACAAGACCCTGTCTCAAAAAGACAAAAAAAAAAAAAAAAAAAAAAAAAAAAAAAAAAAAAAAAAAAAAAAAAAAAAAAAAAAAAAAAAAAAAAAGAAAAGTAGAACTTAAACTTGATATTGATTAAAACTATGCAATGCTAAGACAACTTTTCTCAGTGCCTGGCTCGGCATGCTCAGGGTCAAGGCAGGTGTATGTAGTGCTAGGGATTGAACCTGGTCCCTACACTTGCCTAAGCAGGCGCTTAGTCTGCTGAGATATTTTGCTGGACCTTTCCCACCAGTTTAAAATATTTTCCTTACCTGTAATTTTCTACACTGTCCACATGTCATATCCAGTATAGATGCATTTATGGAAGACAAAAGCAAAAGCCAGCATGCTTTGTAAGTCTCAGAAATTAGTGCCTTATGTTCAGACAGCCTCTCAAAAACCTGCACCACTGTGGTAGACATGCAACCCATACATAGGTTAGATATGAATCCCACACTGCTTACAAACTCATTGAAAGGGCGACAAGTGCAGTAACTTCTTAGGCCTCTTTAAGCTCCTATTTCCTTTTGTGCCACCTGGGTCTTTCTTTCTTTTTTTAAAGAATTATTTTATTTTTTTTTTCTTGTTTCAGAACTTTTGTTTGTTTGTGTATTTATTTATTTTTATGGCTGGCTCAGCCTGCCCTCAGGGCAGGGCTGGCACAGCATGTGGTGCCGGGGATCGAACCGCAGTCCCTGCAGCTGCCCAAGCCTTCCTAAGCAGGCGCTTTAGACCACTGAGCTATCTCGCCAACCCGAGCCTCATATAATTATGGGGTGGACTTCTAGAGTTTGTGATTAATTCATAATCCAGCGCTGGGATTATGGGTGCGGGTGCTACACTCTGCCTGGGGCAGATAGCCTGGGCGCAATCTAAGGAAGTGGGGGAAGCTTGTTCTTTGCCGCTGCTCCTCCCTTTTGCTCTTGCTGTTTTGCTGTTTTCTGCTACCATGAACTGCTGCCCTCTGCCATGTGCCACTCTGCTTTAGAGCCAGCGGAGAATGGACTGAAACCTCCACAAACTGTGAGCTAAATAAACCTTTCCTTCCTTAATTTTGGGTGTCAGGTACTCTGTCCCAGCAATGAGAGACAAGTAACTAAGACAGGTACTTTTAAAAGTATCTCAGATTCTGGTGATTTTACTTGCACTCTCACTTTAGACAAAACTTTTAAAGATTATTGTGAGAAACACGCACATATTTGTGTATTTATAATATGCATGGCCTTCTGAAGGAGAATAAACAAGAGCTGCTGAAATAGAACATTTTAATCAGGGCCTTAAAATATAATACAAAGAACTTTCTAAAATACGGATTTAATAGAGAAGCTAAAAAACAGTTTCATAAAACAGTACTGATAGACTTGAATACTACAGAAAATAAAAAGTGTTGCTCACAAAACTTAGCTTTCTTCTTAGAAATGACTCTTCTCTAAATATTGAACAAAGTTTAAAGTCATTACATGATACTTAAAAGGCCTTCAGCTACAGTTTGCTCTGTCCTTTGGCTGTCCATATGCCAGGGCAGTCCATTTATAAATTGCGGCCTTACTAATCAGAAGCCACAAGTCTGTCTTATCCTATATACATTAAGTGATATAAATTTGTCAAGATTCTTTAAAAAATGAAATTATATAATCTGTCCCTTTGTATTATGATATTAATAAATTTAAGAAAAATGTATATTTATATCTTGTCAGTTTTCAATTAAAAGTAACTTGTTTTCCCATTCATGAAAGTAAACTTTGAAATGTTAAAAAATTTCCGCTAAATTTCATCTCTACTGTCAATAGCAAAGCAGATACCGCCAAATCTTCTTTTCCTGAGCAACTACAGGTGAAAAGTTGCCCTAGTATTGCACAGTTTTAAGCAATATCCAGGTTAAGATCTACTTTTCATTCTCTGAAATAAAAAAAAATCTCTAAATTCAAAAGTAGAAAAGGGTATTGCTATTATGTGATGAATATATTTATATAGCTTGCACAATTACCGAATCAGGGTCCCCACACACTTTATATATTAATTTCTTCATCTGACTCCTATTGGTAGAGAATATATTGGTTCATCATTTCCAATTTAATGATGATTTAATATTTTAAAAATTTTTTTTATATCTTCCAGGGTCAAATCCCCTCAGGATTAAATTTGAGACCATAGAATGTACTTTGTAGAACTAAAATGAATGTTTTGTTATACAGGTCTTGCTTCGACTTGCCCTTGACCACCCAGCAAGAAAAAAAAAAAATCCTTAATTACAATGCATGGAACGCAGAGCTAGATTGGTGAGATGAGCTTTAGGAGGCTTAGATTCAATAGCCTCCAACGTCACAAGCTTCACTGGTGGCACACTGCAATTGCAAAACCTTTGATTGTA
>PVJA010014344.1:0-47589 GCA_004027025.1 Myocastor coypus
TTTTTTTTTCCTCTAAGCAACATCAATAGGGAGGTGGGTCATGCCCACACACTGTACTCTGTACAATGATTGTGAGGACAATGTGCAATATGTCAACTTTCAAAGAAAAGAAAGGGGAAAAGAAAAAAAAAGTAATGTTGATTTAGAAAGGTTAATGTTTAATTGTTTGATCTGTCTTATATACCTATATGTATTAAGTGCTTGTTTTTTAGCTCTAAATTTAGTATTGTCTTCATCATTTGATTTCAGTTTGTGTGTTTTGTAGATGATATTTGTATCTTGTATCGTGCATATAAATCATGGTTTTTTGATGCAATCTGCCACTCTGAGACTTTTTGTTGGGGAACGTAGATCATTAACATAGTGTTATTTCAAGGTGTGGGTCAGCTGCTGTCATTATGGTGTTCTACCAGGGCTTGGTTCCTTTCCTCTTCTTCATTCAGCCACTCTCTTGGGGGGAGTCAATCTTTCCCTTGGCCTCATGAATGATATCCTCATTATATTTGTTTAAGATTGAATTAGTTTCTGCATTGTAGCTTAATCTTCATGAATTTCTTGGTTTTCCTTCTGGTGGAAGGTCTGTGTTTCTTCCTTAATATTAAAGGATATATTTGAAAAATATAGTAATCTGGGTTGGCAATTATTTCCTTCTAGGAATTGACAAACTGAAAATCCCCATTTTGGACATTTAAGGGTTCTGTTTAGAAATCAGTTATTTGGGTGGATTTTTTTTTCCGTAGAGGTTATTTGACAATTCTTACACTTCTTAACATTTTTATTTGTTCTGAATTTCTGGCATTTCGATAGTGAATTATGGAGAAGTTCTTTTGTTCTCTTGTTCTTGCATCTGTTGGAATCCTAAATGTCTGTATCACTGAATATCAATCACATTCTTATATTTAGGAAAATCTTATACAATATTTTTTTATACAATATTTTTAGTGAATGTTTTTTGTCCAAACAGCTAGTTTTATATACTCATTGTCTTTGATGAGTCTTAAATTTATTATTTTACAGAATTTTGTGAGCTCTTATATAATTTAGATTATTTCTTACTATTTTTTTTTCATTATTTTTGACAGGGTGATAATATATCCACCTGTCTTCAAGTTTTGATACTTTTTTCTCTGACACAACTTGTCTAATTGAAAGCACTTTTAACTGAATTTTTAATCTTGATTTAATGATGTTTTTTTCTGGGATTTCTGTGTGATGAGATTATTTTTCCATAAATTCTATCTTGTTAATAAGAAAGTCTTTTATATGCTACACTGTATTCTTTAGTTTACTCAAATATTTCTATATGTCTTCTTTAAGATTGATAATTTCAATCATTGGCTTATTCAGCTATTTATTTGGGTCTTTTGATCTCCTTAATCATTTCAACTATCATTTTTTGAATTTTTAAAAATCTGACCCATTTCAATATCACTGTATGATAGAGACCACTGTGAAGCTAATAGACCTTAGCTTCTATTAACCAATGGGATTTTCTTGCTTACTTGTGAGTCTATCCAAAGCCTAGGTCCCTTGTCTGGAGATGCGCAGCAGAATGATAGTAAGTGTACCTCTGTGAGTCACTGATTCCTACTGAGGCCTGTAATGGTGATGAAGCCAGAAAGGCTCAAAGGATAAGAATGGTCACAGCCAAGGATACCTGGATCCTACCTCAACTAGATAAAGACTAGCCTCAGGAACGTCACTTCTGGGTGGGTTAAGTTAGTATTTTACTTGGAGAAGTCCTTGAACTGTTCCTGACCTTAAGTACTCCCCTCCATTTTTCTGATAACTATATACATGTGGGACACCCAGAAAGTTTTGGTCTTAGCACAAAGAGTCTCAAGTTCTGTGTGAGAGCTTTGGCCCCCCCAGAGTCCTGAAATCATTCCACTTACCTCTTTTATTTACCCCTTGCCATACACTCATTTGGGAGCTTGAGGACCTGACCAGGCTGCAATAACTAAGAGAAATAACTAATGTGATACCTGGGAGTACCTTTCAATAGTCAAAAGATTTTGTAGGCATTTACATGTATGATTTTGTGTAAATTTTGCAGATCAAATGAGGACAGTCTCTTTCACTATTCTGTGGGAGTCCTTTTGGTGAATAGCTTTTCATTTTTATTGAACCCATGGTGCAAGCATATCTTCATGTCAGATAAGTCTGTTCTCTTCTGAATGCTAAGTTCAACCTCTAATAGTGTTTTTTTTAGATAAGAGGGTAATTACTCCTAATACAAGCAACTTGGAAGCCAACCTTACATAATATCAGGTAAGCAATAACTTTTTACAGTGATCTCAAGTATTTTGGTATCCTAGAGAAAGACAATGGGAATAATAAAGTATAAAATGCTAAATGCTAAAAAAAAGCTGTAATGGGTAGTCATAATAGCATATACTAAAGAGAAAAAAGATCAAGGGAAAGAAAGAGAGAAGGAAGAGCTGGGGAAAAACAACTTATATGGGGTCGACATAAAACGCAAGGAAAGTGAGAGATTACAAATCATGGGAGAAGATATAGGGAGATACTATCCAGTTGTTGAATTCTTAAAAAAATCTCAGTCTTGGTGTGTGTGTGTGTGTGTGTGTGTGTGTCTATTGCTTCCATAATATTCTGTATTCTTTAGTTACTTACATACCCCTATGTCAATGGTTGTTTCCTATCAACAAAGAGGACAATTGTGCAGAGATTTTGGTGGCCTACAGAGACCAGAAGAAGGTAGCTCTGCTGCCTTCATTTTTCACAGGTCCTAGGACCTGGTATCCCTCCCCTGCTCCCCTCCCACATTTTGTAGACCTTGTGGTCCTCAGTACCACGTCCAAATCCAGGCCTCTCTCTACACATAGAACTCCAGTCCCATCCCAATTGTGACCCTCTGTGTGTTTCTCTAGCTGAGTTCCTGCTGTGTCCTGGTCCAAGGAGATCATTCCTTACAAATATCTCACTTTTTGGGCCTTGAATCTTGCTGAACGGACAAACTAATTCAGTGGGCACTGACTGCACTGGCAGTTGGGCTGAGTGCTGACTGGCTGCTGTCATAAACTCTTTCCAGAGGAATTTCTCCATTTTGCAAGGTGTCCTTGTTGCTAGACATGATATCTAAGAAGTACCCAGAACTCAGGGTGCTGAGCATTACTAAGCACTACTTATTATCCGAAGTACCCCTGATTCTGGATTATAGCATTTTAGGTTCTGTTTTTTGAAAGCGACTTCCTCTGGCTAGCCTCTGTTTCACCATCCAGAAGTTCATAATTGTTGACTTTGGTGAATATCTTTGTATGATCCTGGAGTGCTACTGTTACTGGATCTCTGTAATTTCTGACCATTTTTGTGGGGAAAGGTTAGCTGATAATTTGGTTTTATACTCTCATCACAAGAAAGAATACACTCCATAGACATGTTCAGTTTCATGTTCTCTGTTAGTAATGTTTACATATTCTGTTGTTATTCATAAAGGGTTTTGTTTTTGTGTTTCATACATTCATTTGGTAAAATGTAATTTTCTTCTCAAATATTTTAGGACAGTATATTCTAAACACACTCCTCTTTACGTGAAAGAATGGTTGTAGAAGAAACAGAAACATTTTATGAGACTAGTGTTATACTCTTTTGCTGCTTATAGGAAAGTAGGAGGTAACGATTATCTATATCATGTTACATAGCAGGTGAGGAGTAAATACAATTCTAGAGCTAGAAGACAAGAGAGAGTTCTCCCAAAGGTCTACTGAGGCTTAAAATGTAAATTATATTATTGTCTAAAGTCACTGACAGGAGTATATTTACAAAGCAAATCTCCATAGGAGAGGGTCATTTTATGGTAGCCCACAGATTTTATTTTTTATTTTCCATTTTTAAAACACTAAGAATATTACAAATTCTTTGGAGTGTAGTTTCCTAAAGAAGTAGACCTCAACACTGAAGAGAATAAAACTCTAAGTTTTTGTTCTTTTCCTATAGTGGCTGCTTATTAGGTGCTGTGCGTGTCTTTGGTTTTTGAGGCTATTCAGAGCGGATAACACTAAAATTGTACCAAAAAACATTAACATACTTTACTATTTAATCTATAAAAATGGAACCATGGTAAATACATAGCTTCAATGTAAAGAAGTGACATCTGTGTTAAAATTGACCGTGTTATAAATTCTACAGCTTTTCCTTCATTAATCAATGAAACCTCGCTGGGAAATTCTGTGAGCTTCTTGTACTTTAAACTACGTTCACTCAGCGCTTTCCCTATGCACCAAACTTGGACACCTGGATGAATGATGTGTTGTCGATGCTTCCTACAGAGAGGATGCTGTCCTGCCTCGTGATCCTGCCTCTGCAGCCCGTTCTCCCCTTCCTAACAGCTGAGTCCTGCTTCCCACAGGCATCCCTGGTAGTAAAGTTGAGATTTTGAGCCTCTAAAAGTCCATTCATTAAAGATTGCCCTTCAAAAAGACGTTATAGAAAAGTGGTGGAAACTTTAGCAATTGAGACCTGGTAGGTAGCTAGTCTCCAGGTCGCAGGGGTGTGTCTAGTCATGGAAAGAACTACAGGACCTGGGTCCCTTCATTCCCCTGTCTGAAGGTTGCTCCTCTGTCATGAGCTGATTATGCTCTCTGCTCCCTGCCTGATGAGCTGCCATGCCGCAGTCCTAAATTAATTAAGAGCATGAACCAGATTGTCTTAGTTGCTCTTCTCTCATTGCTGGAACAAATACCCGACACTCAAGATGAAGGAAGGAAAGGGTTATTTAGCTCACAGTTACTGGATGTTTCAGTTGGTACTTGGCTGGCTCCAAGGCAGAGGGGCACAGGGAAGAAAGCAGCCATTGATGGGAGCAGAACAATTGCAACAGAGAGCAACAGGAGAGAGTCTGTCTCTCTGTCTCTCTTATATTCCATGCAGGCTCTCTGCCGCAGGATATCTGCCTCAGATCACACCTATAATCCCAGCTGTACTAAAATCTGTAATGCTAGCAGCACTAAGACACATAATCCCAGTGGATTATGAGTTAGTCTCAAACTCTAGAAGTTCCGACCCCAGGACAGCATGAGGCTTTGAGGGGACAACTAAACACAAACCATAATAGAGAACCTCTAAAACTGTGAGCCCAAATAGACTTCTTTCATCTTTAGAAGTCTGTTACCTTTTGTATTTATTATAGTGGTGGAAAACTAATGCAATATTTTGTTTAGATTGGTTGTATGTCTCCTGTTCTGTGTTCTATTTATTTGTAGGTAAAAAAAGATAACGTCTGCTCAAATTCATCTTACAGTTGACAGAATGTTCAGATGCTTTCTATTACTTTTGGCTTCTGTAGTATAGACTGCATCTGTATTATTGCTTTGAGTGTAGCAATAAAATGAGTTCCTACTCTTATGATTATGTTTTGTGATATATTAATAGATTAATTAGAGCTTTGAATTAGTTTCATTTTATTAATCAAAAGGGAATTGTTCAGGCTTGCTCAGTGGACTAAGCACTTGCTTAGGCAAGCCCAGGGACTGGGTTTGATCCCAGCACCACACGCATGCTGGCCCTACCCCCAGGCATGCTGAGCTTGCTACTGAGTCAAGGCATGGTGGTGCACACCTGTAATCCCAGCTCTGGGGTGGCTGAAAACAGGAGAATCATGCAAGTTGAAGCTGTGTAGTGAGACCTTGTACCAAATGCATTTTATTTATTTATTTGTTTGTTTGTTTGTTTATTTATTTATTTTTGGTACAGGGTCTCACTACACAGTTCAGACTCACCATGATCCTCTCATTTTTGGTCTCCCAGCATCTGGGATTATAGGCATATGCCACCACATCTGGCCTCCATTGCTCACGAAGCGTGCCCTGGGGTGGGGCTGGCATGGCACGTGGTACCAGGGATCTAAGCCCTGTCCTTGTGCTTGCCTAAGTAGGTGCTTAGTCTGCTGTGTTATCTCGCTGGCCCTCCAAATAATTTTTTTAAAAGGAATTGTTCTTAGAGGGCCTAACTTAACCAGATGAGCCAACTAAAAGAGGACCTAGAAATAACAGACTTTGTCCCTTCTGACTTGGAAGAAATAAGGTGATAAAATGTTGTGGTCAGTGTTTACAAGGGAATAGGTTTAATATAGGACACATAACTTAAGGAATTATTTTATAATATTCACTCAAAAAGTCAAATGCAGGAGAGCACACGATCTGCTCATATACAGGAGATCCAAAGGTTCTGGGCAAGGGCCTGGATTCCATGACAATGTCCTGAGCAAGTCCAGCTGGAGGCCTAGAGATCACTACAATGTCTTATTTGAGTCTGTATCAAGAACCTGTAACGGGAGCCGGGCGTAGTGGTGCACGCCTGTAATCCCTGCACTCGGGAGGCTGAGGTAGGAGGATCGGTGCGAGTTCGAGACCAGCTTGGGCTACAAAAGTGAGCTCAAGGCCAGCCTGAACTGCATAGCAAGACCCTGTCTCAAAAAGACAAAAAAAAAAAAAAAAAAAAAAAAAAAAAAACTGTAATGGGAAGGCCCAAAGGCCAGTGGTGGAAGCTACAAAGTCTGTGTCAGTTGGATAATGGAACTGTACCTTCAGGGAAACCTTCACTGGAGCCAGGATGTGCCACTTGAGGTAAGGATGAGAGCTCTCATAGAAGGAACCACAGCCATCCTCAGCTATAGTGGGGACACAAGTTCCTCTGACAATGAAAAAAACCTAAGTCCACACTGGGAAACCCAGCATGACAAGCTTCTCCAGCAGAATCAACAGCACTCCATCTTTCTTCTAGTTCTTTCTTATACCACTGGCAGCAGTCATTAGATGGGCCTTCTATACACAGAACCAAGCTGATTCAATTTAGCTGGGTGTTGGGGGCCAGGGAGATAGCTCAGGGGCACAAGTGCATGCCTGGCAAGTGTGAGATCCTGAGTTTGATCCCCAGTTACACACACACACACACCAAGAAAGAAAACAAACAAACAGAAAACAATTCACATGGGTATTGCAGGTTGCTCTTTACTCTACCACATAAAGCTTCCATAATTGCAAGGAAATTAATTCTGCCCACAAGTATTGAAGGGATCCACCAGGATCTGACTATATCCATCATAACTTCTATGTCTGACCCTGAGTAATCTTGGCCTATTTTCCCAGCATACTATAAATAAAATCACTAGAGCAGTATATAGAGACAGTCATCTTTGATGCTCTCAGCACCAGGAATATACCTTACATCTCCATGACAGATATCTTGAGATAAATCAGGTTTGCTTTATCTTGCATGCATCTCACCTTTGTCCTAACCGGTATATAAACTAATCTTCCTTGTCAAGGACTCACTAATCTTGTTGCTGCCCCTTGCCATACTTCTGGCAGCAAATCACAAGAAATTGCTCTCTGCAGTGTTGAACTGATCCCCCTCTTTCATTGCTCTCTTCTCCCCTTCTACATATGATAATCACTTCTTTTACATTGGATTTTTCATGTAAGTTTCCAAGAGGCTTTCAGCCCCAGATGGTGCATGGTGCCAGCCCAAAACCTTTATCTATTTATTGTGAGATCTTCAGCAGAGACCTCCTCAATCTGTTTCTGGAATTCTTGTCTTTGGTCAAAATTAATGTGTTGTTTTAAGTCACTAAATTTATAGTTATTTTTTGTGCAATAAAAATAAATAGAGTGACTATGTTTCGTCACTGAGACTTTGTCTTCGTTGCTGTTCTCTTGTTGCTGGGACAAAAGACCTGACATCCAAGATTAAGGAAGGAAAGATTTCTTTAGCTCACAGTTAGTGGAGGTTTCTGGCCATGCTCAGCTGGCTCCAAGGCAGCCCAGCACATGGCAGAGGGCAGCAATTTATGGAAGTTGAAAACAGCAAGAACAAAAAAGGAGGAGAAGGGGCAGCAACAGCCACAAGAGCAAGTCTGTCTCCCTCATGTTACATTCAGGCTATCCACCTACCCCAGGCCAGGTGTAACACTCGCACCCAGAATCCTGGAGCATGGATTAATCACAACTCTAGACGTCCATCCCATAATAGCACAAAGCTTTTGGGGGAAAAACTAGATACAGACCTAAAAGAGTTCACAGCCATAATGTGTCAAAACTTCTTAATTTTTCCAGTTTCCACTTTAGCTACCTTCACACACAATTATTGCCCCCCTTCTGTGGCATAATTAAAAAAAATAGGCTCCCAATAAGTAGTCTATTATTAAGGGAATTAGAAAACATTCTGACCCACTTACAGTACACTTCATCTTAATGTTCATGCATGCGTGCACGAGTGCGCACACGTGCGCGCGCGCACACACACACACACACACACACACTTGTTCTAGCTCCTTTTCCACATACATAAATGGTAAGCAAGACTACTCTAATGCAAGCAAGTGATAAAATATTATGTAGAGGATGTCAATTGATATATAAGAGAGCAGTTGCCTTTAAGTTGCAGTGAGAAAATGAAGACCATCTAGAATCAAGAGACCCATATTGTTCATCTGGGTTACATAGAGAAGTCAAATGAGTGATTCACTTGTCACTCCGATCCTCATAAAAGGCATTGTTTATCCTCCCACCATTTTCCCCCAGAAGCAAAAAATGTAGACTCAGAATCTTTCTTGAAACATCTATGCTATTACCTGAAATTAAATTACAAGAAAAGTAAGAACAAATAAAATTCATAGATCATATTAAAGTTAAATGTCTCTTCTAATATAATGCTAAGTGATTTTCTTATACCTAAAACATTAATTGAACACTGCTTATGTGATAATGATATCGTGAGCATACTGCAGTAAATAAGAAACATCAGAGTAGTGATAGACTTGGGGATGTATTTTTTAAATTTGCCCTATATACAAATCATTTCACACTATGTATTTTACTCCACAGAGCATGAGTAAGTCCCAGTTTATATTTATCCTGCATAGAAAATAAATTACCAGAAGTGCTTCAGGAATTTTAAAAAAATGCTCTGAAAATCTAGCTGTCATTTTAGTTACAGTCTAGATATCCAGAATGTAGACAGTGATTGCTGAATTATTATCCTGAATGAAATGGTCTTTGAAAGAAAACACATTATTTGAAATCAGATGGGATCTAAAATTCAATGATTTGAATGGCCATATCAGACACAAAACTATATATATATATTATACATGACCTTTATTTTACAAACCTAGAATATTAGAGCCCAAACATAACTGTCTTTAAAACTAAAACCTCCACCTCTTGCTAATTCCATACTTGAAATTCCCCATAACCTACTTTATCTTTTCTTAGCAACTCTTGTTTTCCAAAACTTTGTTTATTTATCATGTTTATTGTTTATTGTTTGCTTCTTCACACTAGAAATCAAGGACAATAAGAGCAAAAATTAGAGTCTGTTTTGTTGAATGTTGACTCAATTTAAGACTCAGTTTTTGAAATATTTGAAAAAGAAATATTTCAAAATTGTTAGCTGTACTCGACTGTAATATATTTATATATGCATATATGAATATATTAAAATATCTTCATTTATAACTGCAATATATGCATATATACTCAAGCTGTATGTTATATATCTTTGCTCTCTAGTACTAAAATGAAAGTTATTGATATATTAAATGAAATTTTATTTTGAACTGAGAAATTAGCTAAAAAAGAGGTTAGGTAACCATGCCTCTTTCAGACCCACCATTAAAGATAATGCTAGTGTATGTCCATATTCTATGCTGTGTACAAAAAAAAAAGTTAAATATTTAGTAAAATGAAGGCTAAGAAATTCTATAAACACCTCAATCTTTGTAATAGCCCTTATCAAAACTCAAGTGGCAAACCTGAGGATAAAACAAAGGAGAAAAGATGAGGCAGAACTACAGGAAAGCCTTTGACATGTCACAGTGCTAGTTAAACGGCAAAAAGAGTAACGGGGGAAACGTGGTGAAATTACCTCAGAATCACTGATCCTCAGTTTAACTTGGGCTTCCTAACTCTGAGCTGTGAGAAGCTATCCTGTACATTAAAGATGGTTCTTTTACCCCCAGAAATCCAGTGGCATCCTCTACCCCAAGCCATTCAAGTACAAATGATTTCATACACTGCTAACTGCTTCATAAGGGGCACCATCAGTACCATTGGGTCATTATTACATAATGCTTTACAATGTAATAAAATAAAGTAGAAGTGTTAATGGAAGAGAAACAACTTTTCAGTAAGATATTTTGTGAATAGTAAATGTTAGAAGTATTAAGTCATTTTCATCCAATAAATGTTTATAAAGTCCCTATAACTCTGTAACTATTATGATTGCAAAAGTTCGATGTAACTGTAACAATTTCTAAACATTTCTTTTTAAAAACTGTTTAAAAAATACTTAGAGTCTTAAGCTGAGTCAGCATTCGACAAAATAGATTCTAACTTTTGCTCTCATTGTACTTGATTTCTAGTGTGAAGAGGCAAACAATAAACAATCGATATGATAAACAAATAATACTTTAGAGAACAAGAACTGCTAGGAAAATAAAATAGAATTGTCAGTATTACATTATCAGGAGATAGAGCATTTAGTTTTAAAGATAGAAACGTTTGGACTATTAAGATTCTAGGATAATAGGTTAATCTTCACAATAAGGCCATACTATTTTGCTCTTCATCAAACTAATAGTAGAGCCATAGTACATTTACATTTTCATGTCGTGATGTATTTGAATAGAAACTAATTTGTGAGGTACAGAAGTAAGTGCTGAAGATGCAATATTTAATACAATAATCATGTTATCCATCTCCATAATATTCATACTTATGTGAAAGATGTATTAATCCTATTCTCACAGAATAGATATAGATGCATCACTTTGTAACTAACTGAAGGAAAAATGTTTAAAAAATTTCATTGTAGTTCATTTTGTTCTGCTATAACAAAATATAGTACCTGAAAGTGAGGGATTTATTTATTTATTTATTTATTTATTTATTTATTTTGTCTTTTTGAGACAGGGTCTCGCTATGCAGTTCAGGCTGGCCTTGAGCTCACTTTTGTAGCCCAGGCTGGTCTCGAACTTGCACCAATCCTCCTGCCTCAGCCTCCCGAGTGCTGGGATTACAGGCGTGAGCCACCATGCCCAGCAAAGTGAGTGATTTATAGACAAAATTTACTATCTGAAAATTGTGGAATTAGGAGTCTCTAAGGTCAAGGCATTGGTAAATTCCATGCTGGGTTAGCCTGTTCTTTTCATCCCAGATATTACATTTATTGCATGCTATGTCTCCTGGTGGCAAGGAAACCTGGAATTTCACATGACAGTGGTAGAAAAAGTGAAAGACAAGACTGAACTTCCTCTTTCATAGTGGGACTACTTTCCCAGGAGGCTAAACCCTTTGTGCTCCATAACCTGTTGGATATCCCACCTCTCAACATTTCCAACATGAATTTTAGAGGAGATAAACCTTGAAACACAGTACTTTCCTACTTGATCTGGAACTTAAAGTTGAAGTATACGTGTTTATGACATGTGCTTTAAAAATTAAGGAAGGAGATCAAGTTGTTACGTACATATTAGTAACTTTCCATAAGGAATGTAAATATTGTGTGCTAGTATGTTCCTATATAGGATGTAAATATTATATACTATACATGTACTAATAAATTTAAAAAACAATACACAATTTATGTAGTGAGAAGTTATATTGGGTCTACTACTTTCATTTAAGACTTAGTAAAATTCTTTTTCTACAAAAATGACTAAAAGATTGATCTCAACTCACCTGGGGAATGTTTGTCTCAGGCACAACTTATAAAAGCTTAGCCTGTGTGGCATCAATGTACTGGGCTCTGTATGTGAGTGTTCCCACTGTGGCAGAGAGAATCCCAACAGCTTTGGGCTCAACTAATGGTCAGTCTTTCTTGTTGACGCTTCTCACACCATGAAGGGGGAACTTGCTTTTTGTACTTCAAACCCAAAATACATGTCCTTGATCATAGTTGCAGTACCAATTGTTTATAGTTTACTTCTAACATTTTGCTAGGAGTTTTATAATATCTATTCCACGAGGTCCAGTGTTGCATTGTGGGTAGATATACTGCAGTGTTTCCATGTTTTGGCTTTTTGTTCAAATTTTAGATCTTTATCTAATCCTACTTTTTCTTTGTTGGTGTTTGGACAGCTTTCAAGTACTCAAGAAAATTATGTCAGGGTGGATAGGGAAATTGTTTCATGTGTAGAGAATTTCAGTAAGGAAATTATTCTTATGAGTTCCCAGGACGTGCTACTTGGGGAATTTTATGGAGATATACATGTAGCTAAATTTCTCTGAATAGCAAGTATCAGTCTAGCAATAAAAATGTAGACATACCTTTATGATTTATGAGATTATCCTTACAAAGACAAAACTAGCTCACAATAATTTCAATGGTTCAAATCCAAGTTTGAATTTATAAACTAGAGCCTAATATGCCAGGGCACACCGAGATATCCATACTTGCTTATGAAGGATGTGAATTAAAAATCTTCTGGGTAGAGGAAACAAATAGAAATACAAAAAAGACTATCAGTTTTACCTTGCTCCACACCCATTGATATATGTAATAATTTCACTTTGTTTTTAAGAGTGAAATAATGAAATTCATTTAATTTTGCAATGTACTTGGTCAATTGATAAATACAAAAGCTATTAAAGAGTGCAGCACAAAGAGCATTGTTCCAATATACTTTGTTAGACACTGAATATTGCTGTTTTCAGTTTCAAACATTTTCAAATGCCAATCTAAATAGTTTTGTACAATTGTAATATCTATCTATTATCTGTCTATCTGTCTCTCTATTTCTAGGTGGATTTACTTACATTTAAAATGCCTTTTCACTAACCATTTGATGAACTCAAACAAATATAATATCAATTCATAATGAGTTTATTGGTCTTTATATTGTCATGCAGTGTTGACAAGGGCAAATATGAAGGGCTATGTTGCCTTTTCGTTGAACCAGCATTAATTTTCCTATTTAACTTCTCCTTCATACTGCCTCATCACACTTTTGCATGTATTATTTTGGAAGTATATGATAAATTACGTGATAATAGAAAAGTGGAACTGAGTTTTATGAAGAAAAGTTTAAGACAAATATAACAAGGGAGACAGTATATTATGTGGTAGACTGTGATGGTTACTATTCTTGGAACCAACAGACTATAGGTGAAACCTTTCGAAATATTGAGCCAATTAAATTTTTCCTCTTTACAGTTGCAGGTATAAGGTATATTGCTTCAGCAACAACAACAACAAAAATGACCAAAATAGAAAATTGGTGCTGGAGAAATGGAGTTATTGCTGTAACTATGCCTACTAATGTGTCTTTAAATCTGGTTTGTGAATGATTTAAATCTGTTTTGGAAGCTTTGGTGATGTAGGATATAGAAATTCTAGAATGTTGTGAGCAGAACTTCATACGTGATTTTTGTTACAAGTCAAAAGCGCAAAATACTGATAGGAATGTAAAGAAAGGCCTCAATATGCTTCATGTATGAACAAAGATTCTCTTTGGAATTGAACTACAAGTTATTTGGTTTACATTGTTTTGAAGAACCTATTAGCATGTTTTCTCTGAATAATAAACTGACAATTTTAAAAGTGGCAGATAAATTTATCTCATGGAGGATGTTTCAAAGCAACCCAGTGTTCAGGCAATGGAGTAGATAGTTTGCTATTTCGTTCTAGATTTTTTTGGGAGCATAAAAGTGCCTACAGGATGCTCAGAGTCTTACAATTAGATTGGGCTCATAGTGATACACCTGTATACAGCTGGGATTACAGGTATGCACCACCGTGCCCAACCTCAATTGCTGTCTCATCGTGCCCCAGGGCCCTGGCCCCGGCACCTTCTTTCAGGCACTTTAATCTGGTGACCTATTTGGCTGGCCCATTTTGTTCTAGATTTATAGTAATAGTTGACAGCAAAAATTCGAGCAAAAAGATTTGAAAAACTTAAGAGTATATCCAGAAAAGAAATGTCGAACAAGTTCTGGTTGCTAAAAAGACTGGCATCATTCAAAAGCTAGTTTCTTTTCTTGGAGATTGAATATAATTTTTAGACTGTGTCTAGGTATCAAGTTGACAAGGGATAGAATGTGATATTTGATACTGCTTGCCAAGTTGACCTGCTCAATAGTTGTTCAGTGGATCACCAGAGTGTGTGTAAGTAAGCCACCAGATTAAGGCAAGTGTCGTGGCCCCAAACTGCATTTTCTCGTGAATGACTCAAATTTATGTTCTTTATTGATGAGTAGTATTCCACTGTGGGTATATACTACATTTTCTTTACTATCTGTTGAATATATAGGAGGAACCTTCAAGATTTAGCTCTTGTGTTGCTTAAGTATGTATGCATTTATTACTGTCATATGATACCTTTAACCCTCTTGGAAACTTTGAAAAGGTGTAAGTGGGTGGAGCACAGTTTCTAGTTTTCAATTGTTTAAGAATCTTTATACAGATTTCCATAGTGGTTATACTAATTTATATTGGCACTGGTGTTGCTACAATACTCTTTTTGTCCCACAGCCTTACTGATAATGTTTTTGGCTTCTTGCATAAGATACTTTAAAGAAAATTTATAATGAAATGTGAGCCAATATATTAAGTAAAATAAAATCTTAAAAAGTAATGATGTTCCTTGAATGATTTTGAGCCAGAGACTTAAAATATCTTACACAAAGAGGTACTTGGAAAAACTGGTATGGATTTAAGAATTAAAAAAATCAGAAAACTCTAGTAAGTGTGAAATTCTTTTGATGAAAAGAAACTACAAAAAGAAAAAAGATAGCAACAACAAAATACGAAGTCTCCTTGAGTATAAAGTCCTGTAACTACATAAAAGCTGAAGCTCAGTGCTGTATATTTGCATTATTTCTATCAGAGCCTGGCAAAACGTTCCCATGAAGAAGTGGACAGTAACTTTTAAAACTAATTTTATTGGGATGACTTTATATACAATATAATTTGGCAGTGCAAAGCATACAACCCAATGGATTTTAATATAATTGGAGAATTGCACACCCATCTAGACAATCAATTCCAAAACATTGTTATTAAAGCTGTATCTGTCTTTGAATTCGTGGGCTAAACGGCCTTTGCAGAACCGACTCCATACTGTCTCTGCAGAGCTAAAGCACCTGCAATGTATAAAGAAGTGAAAGTGACTGTGTTCTTATCCAGCTTTATTTACAAAAGTATGTGGTAGGCAGCATTTGGTCCATAGCCTGTAGATTGCTTAACTCTGGCTTTCATTTACTAAAATATCTCGACTATTTCACTGACTCTCTGACAAATTGTGAATCTGTATTTTTAAGTATTTATGTATGTTGGTGCTATAGTAGTGCCATTTTGCTTAAATTTATGTCTTTTAGTCCCTTTATTTTTTAGTCGTACTGTTATCTTTTGAAAGCAACATACACCTCAATATTATTTTTGTTTCAATTTTGCCTAAGGATCTCAACATTTTAGTAGATGAGTTTTGCAGTGCCTCTATGCTTAGTACACTTTTCTGTCTTGTTTGTTTCTGTGTCTGTTTTCTACCGAAGAGGGGAATTTCATTCTGTTGATTTAAAATGATATATTCCTTATTTTTATAGGAGTTGGTCCTACTTTAAAAAATAATGCTTCTTGATAACTGTTACAGTGCTTATCTTTTTCCACTTCTGTAGTTGTTTTCTGTGTGATGTATGGAGCACATCCAAAGCTATCTGTGACCTGGGTGTTAATGAAACAAATCTTTTGAGGCCATGAATTCATGGAAGTATTTTTATTATGCATTTATTTTCAAATACCAATTAAGCTAGAGATAAAGTTGCAAACTTGAAGTTCTTTTCTGTTTATTCTTTCGAACTTATTTAATGATCATGTTTTTATCTAAGATGCTGTTGAGACCCACAGTGTGCGGTATGATTTATTAACACTCTTAGATTTTTATTAGAAATAAGAATGATCTTTTTCTCTTATTTCTCCTACTTTGCCCACATCTCAATCGAGATGTAAACTTGCTATCAGTAAGGACAAATCTGTACATGAATCTCTTACAGTGCTTCCAATTATTTTTCTTACAGATATTTTTACTGGGTCACTGCACCTTTTTTTTTTTTCTAGACACAGTGATTTTATCTGTATCTATGTAAGCAAATGTAAAGCAATAATTTATAGCATACTTATTGTGTGCATCTAATGCAAGTAGACTAGTGAACCATTAATTTCAGATACAGTTTCAATGATTGTGCTTCTCCTTATGCACTTCCATTAGTAATTTCCTTGATCCTACACCTGTATTGGATTTCTACATCCCTATTTTAGTTAATTAATTAATTAATTTTTGTTTATTGGTTAATTTAAGGGGATGTTTCATCTGTCTATGAAGGGAAGTTATTTTTGTAAAAACATAGTGGATAATGTGAAATTTGTGCTTGTATACATGTAATTTGTGCCTGTATCTGTATACGCTAATATAAAACAACTATTTACAGTATAACTTATTGTACATATCTAATGCAACCGAGTTCATGTAGTCTTCTCTACTTTCCCATGAATATACCTTTCATGCAATGATGGTATATTATTGACTTTCATTATGACACATGTACTTGCTTGTTGGGTGGAACTTAGGATATGTAAGAATGAGTTTGGGACTGTTAATCCACTTATATGTAATAAGCCTACTGATGAGAGCATAATGTTTGAGTCTAATTTTTTATGTTTACCTTTAAATAAAATACTGCTTTAAAACTTGTTTACCTTGATGTTTTCCCTGCTCCTTCAGTTATTAATTTATAGTACAATTAAGTTCATTTATTTCTATTTGCATTCAGTTTTCGGTATCTGTAAAATTTATCTAGTTGCTATTTATTTTTGAATTTGTAAAACCTAACCATGGTTATAAGGATCACATGTATCCAAATGATATGTCATTCTCTCTGTTTCTATTTCATTTAAACAGGTCATTCTTTTTGGTTTTTTTTTTCCATTTAATTTCTACACCAGTTTCTGGTTTATCAGTTCTGTGTCTCTTATTTGCTAAGTGAGCAAATGTATGCATTTTCCTTTATTTCTTATATTAAAAGCTTCTACCTTTTCATGTGCTACTAGAAATTGCAAATAATGGAATGCCAGTTCAAAGATTATTTTTATTGCTATTTTGCCTGGATAGGTCTTTGTGCATGGTTGCTATATTTCATTCAACCATTTTCCTATGTGCAGACGTTGTGTTGTGTTCACCATGGCATAACACACAATTTTCCAATGAATCTACTTGTGAATGTGTCGTTTTGCTTTATTTTGCTAAGTTGTACTCTGGAACATTTAGAGTAGCTTGCATGCTCAACTGCAATATAAAGGACCACTTAGCATTCCCTCAATGCCTTAGAACAGATGTGTTTTCTTATGAATTGTGGGTATGTGTCCCATTCTAATGAATCTTTGGACATCTCCCCAGCACTTTTAGTCATTTTTATATTCATAATAACATCCTTCCATCTAATATATATCTATATATATTCAAATACATATTCTAATATCTAATTTTCTTTCTCTCTATATATTTTTCACACACTTAAAATTTTATTTTCCTGTGTTTTTATTAATTACACTTTTACTCATTCTGACGTAAGGAGTATTATACGTAAATGGTGAATTTAGAGATTAGTATAGAATGTTAAATACTTCTGCTACACTAAACTGCCCATATAAGAAAATGCAGATTCATTTCTTCAGATCAGAATTTTCAGGACATATACTTCATTTATAGTGTTTTACATTTATGCATGTGTGTTAGAGAACAATACGTTCTTCTGTGACTTCTACAACCTCTGAATGATAGTTATATATAGTCTGCAGTTATGTGTAATACTATGACTCTTAAAAATAATCTGTGCCACTCATGCCTGTATCTTAGTGATAATCTGAATCTATAATAAGTTGTGGAAATATCTAGTTTACCATAATTCTAGAAGGATTCATACCACCAATTTGCCCTCTCTTCCAAAAAGAATATTGCAGTTTTAAAGTTGCAATTTTCAAATGGATATTGAAACAAAAGAAGTGAGAGGTTGGAGGCCACAGTGGTAGGTCAGAAAATTATTCAAAATGCAGAAAATCATGGTCTTCTAAATTATTAATAGCATTAATATTGTATTTAAACATATGTCCTCCTCTGTTTATATTTCAAATGAAATAGAGAACTGTTCTCAATTCATGGAATTATGCTTAAAATATACCTTTGAAATTAAATATTCAAGTTAAATTTGAAAGTAGGGTATTGTGCCTTAACACACAAGCCTTGTTTTAATTTTTTCTTTTGTACTTCGAGACAGAATCTACATCATTTACACGGTCTCACTACATAGATCAGACTCATAGTGATCCTCCAGAGCTGGGATTACAGGTGTGCGCCACCACACTCAGTCTTTAATTTTTAATCTACGATTTAAAGTTGAGATTTATGTAATGCATGGACTGTCTACTTTGTGAAAAACATATCCTGACCAGTACTTATTTTTATACTATTTATTTTTATTTACATAAAGAAAACTTTTATTACTGGTATTTCTGATAGATGTGTACTTATCATTAAATTTATAGCAGATTTAACATTTTTATTTTTAATTTTTTTATGTATTTAGCAGGATCTACAGGCTCTCACTCCACAGATGAGACTCATGGTTATCCTTCTGTTTTCAGACTGCCACACACTGGGATTACAGGCTTGTGCCACCACACCCATTTTCAGTCACCACCCCAGCATGTTGCAGGGGCAGGGCCAGCATGGCAAGCTAGGGATTGAAGACCCCACCCCTGCCTTTGCCCAAGCAGACACTTTAATCTACTGAGTTATCTGGCCTGCCCTAGTTTTAATTTAGATTCATAATAACAAGTGAGGCATAGCTTTGCAACTGCCTTCCAAGCACTGGAGTCAAATATGGCTGGGGAGCCAGAGAGCCTTGGTCATACCTGAAGGTGTATTTGTGTGCACAAAGGCAGCATTAGTGAAGTAGTTGGCCAGAGACACTGAGAACAAAAACAGCACAATACCCGATGGTCTGGTCTCTGAGGTATAGTTACTGAGAATTTTTTGTTTGTTCGTTTTGGCCAAACTTTTTATTTAGTATTCTGTAGTTGTTTAACACACAGTTAAATGGTCTTACTGGGGGAAGGGGAAAGAGAGGTTCTTGCAAATTCCCAAGGAAATGTCAAAAAGGGAAATTATGGCCAGCATTAGCCATTTGTTTTTGGGCTTACTGGGTGAGTAGCTCTTTCCTTTCTGATTTAAGGCCTTTTCATACTGAGAAAATGGAGATTTCAGTTGGAAGACACCCTGAAATCCTAAGAATGGCATACCCTGACTACCCTCTAATAGCTGGCTTGTCTGTGTAGGTAAAATGGTTCATCTCTCAGTGGAGATCAATGTATATCTAGATGGGTAGATGTTTGTGGAAGAGCTCAGAATTGCTGGCTTTATTTACTGCGAAAAATAATCAGGTAGGAAGTGGCCTTTAGGGACACTTACTTGGGAAATTATAATGCTAGTACAAGCCAAGCCTTACACACTTAAACATTTGCTTGTTGCGAGGAACTCATAAAACTAAACATATTTTACTTTTCTTTCCTCACAAGAACATAAAATTTATGTAGGGGGACATAACAGGAAATTTTAAAAAGGTAACACAATTTTCGTTTTAGTAGTCCTTGGGTGGTTATGACAGAATAGTTTCCACTTTTGTTTGTTTCTTTGAATGGGGATTTTGGTCCAAAGTTTTGTTTTTAGTATCTGTTTCTGCCTCCCCCTCTATCGGGTTGGCTTGCTCCATGGCCACTATCTCTTGGTGCTCTGTGACTTGAACTGCCAGCCCAATCATGGCCAATTGAGTAGAGGTCACTTGGCTGCTTGAGGAACTATCTCGCTTCCACCGTATCTGTCTCGTGAACTGCGGTAATTCTCATAGCAACTGCTTCCACCATAAGGTGGTGGCGACCCACTATGTGAGTTACCATAACTCTCTTATGGATCTATGTAGGAATCTCCACTCGGATGATCTGAGTAGTCACGATCCCGACCATATCCGTCTCTATCACGATAGCCTCTTGATTGGTAGTGATCACGTAAACTGGAATCACCACAATTGCAGTAAGTGTGATCTCTTGGTGGTGGGGTATAACCTCTTGCATCACGAGAACTTGGGTTAATTTCTCTGTCTTTGGTTGAACATCCCTTGGAAACAAATAAACAGCTCTGTACAAAGGTCTTACTGGGGGAAAGGCCTCCTTTGAGGCAGGCCTCTGTAACTGTCTCTTCCATGTGATACAGGGGCTCTTCCTCTTGTTCCACTGCTGCTCCAAGCTGGTCCTAATGGAGCTGAACTTGTAGGAAAAGGATCTCTACTTTGTGGTGGTGGTCCCCTTTTTACTGGAAGAGGTTCCTCTGGAAGAACTCAAGTTAAAATTCATGGAATAGCCACAATCCTCCATGTGCCCTTCGTGTGAGGGAGGTCTCCTAGTTCCTTCACTTCCTCTTCATCGAAGACCTCTGGGATGGCTTCTGCTTCTGGGAGGTGGAGGTGGTCCTCGTCGACCACTTTCAAATGATGGTTTGGTGGCCTGTTCCACTTTGATGGCTTTTCCGTCTAAGGACTTTCCATTCACGTCTTTGGCTTCATCCTTAGCATCTGCTGGGCTTTCAAAGGTATCAAAAGCAAATCCTCTTGGGGGCTGGGGAGATAGCTCTGAGGCACAAGTGCCTGCTGGGCAAGTGCAAGGTCGTGAGTTCAAACCCTGGTCCTACCAAAAAAAAAAAAAAAAAAAAAAAAAAAAAAGTAAAAGCAAATCCTCTTGATTTATTGGTTTCTCAGTCTTTCATCAAGAATACTTCCACCGTCCTTCCATATTTTCCAAATGCTGATCCAAGAGCTTTCATATTTGTTTCTGTATTAAGCCCACCAATAAAGAGCTTTCCTAAGCAACCTGCTCCAACCATTTACCCCCTGGTAAGTTGGAAGGGTGGCAATGGTCTTACACTCCCACAAGCTCACTGACAGGGGCTGACCACATAGTCCAGCACAAATGACAGCTACCAGTTACTGGCGCACAACTGAAAAGTTGCTAGCACTACTGAGGTAGTTACTGAGTATTAAGAGGGGGAGAAATGATCTGACCCAGAACAGAATGAAGGCCTTTTTGCATTGTCTATGCTATGTTGGGTAGGGCCAGTGTGGATCTACCTTAAATTTTGGTTTTAGGAAAGACTGTATGGAATTGGTAGGTACATGGCTTTCATTAAACAGAAAGGAATTAGCTGGCTATCTTACAATAAGAAGTTATATAACTGTTTGAAAATTGTCACAAGTTAGGAATGATTTCTTATCCATAGATTTCAAGAATGCCCTAAGAACTGTTTAGTGCACTAATCTTAGAGAGAATTGTATCCAAAGCTTGCATAGTTGAAAAGACAAAGTTAAGAGTAAATTTTGTTCCAGAAGGCAAATTTGGCCGTGGAGAAAATTCTCATCTGGTCAGGGACTGAGAAAAGTCCCGTGGCTTATATGGCTGGGGTACTTAATGCATTTTAAGTCTTAATAATCAAGCCTCTTAACACCTGTTGTATATTTAATGAGACTTTTATGATTACAAAAAGCATTTAAAGTCAGACATTTATAACTCAACATGTTTTAGATAAGATAGAGTTTCTTCCTTCAGATATTAGATTTTTTTCTTTTTAGATTTCTAATGATACTTTTGAGAAATTCCGCTTTATTTTTTAAATGTGCTGTACACAGTTTGATTTATATTGAACTACAAATTGCTATGTTGTGAACATTATACCATATTAAAAAGTAGATATTTCGACAGGTTTCAATTATTTTATTCATATAATTGTACAAGTTGATTAATGTGAATATTAACTTCCTTGTCTTTGAAAACATTCCATAGAATGATTCATATAATCTAGATGATTTTCATAAAGATTTAATAGATTGTGTTAATAATTGTGGGTAAGTTTAGGGTAGAAAGAGATATGGACCAGATTTTTGCAAAGCAAGAGAAGAAGTAAACCTTGCTATTTTGTTTTCTGCCTCTTTCCCTGCAAGGAAGTTGTTTGCATAAGGGTTATCCACTCCATAGCTACCCACTATGACATCAATTATAAATGAGCTTTTTGCTGGATGGATGATTTCAAATTAATGGTAGAAAATTAAATTCTTGTTTACATTTTGGGATGTTTCCAGCAAATAAAAATATTTGTCTTCTTGATTAAGTTTATCTGAACAAATAAAAGGTAAGCCATGAATCTCATTTTATTCAGCAGCTTCAGATTTTGAACTTTGTCCCAGCTAGTGACTAGATCAATGGGGTTATTATAATTTTCCTTTTTGTTTTTTTCCTTTCCGTGCTCTTGGAGATATTACAGTAATTAGATTGATTGGTAGATGAGACAAATGAAAGCATGTTCTTGGACATGAGAGTAGGATGACACCAATATTATATGATGAAATGAATCAACTATTGAGTAATATCATACATTATATATAGCTATATTTAGGTAATATGCTATTTTAGCATATCTAATATTTTTAATGAAGATTACTATTGCAATGTAAATGAAATTCTGTAACAAACATTTTTATTACTTTAAAAAAATAACAATGAGACAGTTTTAAAACATATTAGTAGAGCAGCCATAATAAGTAATATAATGCATATGCTTGTCTTCATAGTAGCTGTTCAGAGTACCAATTGCAGACATGTTAACTTTTCTAAGTGCTATTGATACAAATATTTCTTCTCACTGAAGTAAGAGAAAGTAGCTGAATACATGCCCCAGTATTACATAATAGTAGTAGGTTATCTCAATAATGCAGTAACAGCCAATGAAATATAAAATGTAATAAAAAGCCTACCAACAAAGAAAAGTCCAGGTGCTGATGGATTGACCACTGAACTTTACAAGGAATTTACAGAAGATATAATCCCAATACTTCTCAAACTCTTCAGTGAAATTAAAAAAGAAAACAATCCTCCCAAAATTTTTCCTGGAGGCAAGCATTATACTGTAACAAAATCTGCAACAAACATTTTATGTTTAAAAAGTACTATACTTTATTTGCAATTTACTTTTGATGAATAATATATATATATATATATATATATTTTTTTTTTTTTTTTTTTTCCTCCTGTATTTAGGACAGGTTCTACAGGGTCTCCAGAGTCTGACTATATAGATCAGACTCCTAATGACTTTCCTGTTTTTAGCCTCCCAAGTGTTGAGATTACAGGCATGTGCCATCAAGTTCAGTCCCAATAGCCATCTCAGGGTGCCCCATGTATGGGGCCCGCACTGCTTGCTGGGGATGGAAACCCTAGCTGATGTACTCTGCGTATGCATGTGCTTTAATCCGCTGAGCTGTATGGATGGCCTTGTGACAAATATATAAAAGTTACGATGTTATTATTTGGGAGATATTGAAAGCATTGTACAACATCATTTGTGTAAAATTCCAGTAACCAAATTCTTTTTTTTTTCTTTTTTAACCTCTCTGAACCTTAGCTTTATTGATAAAATGGCAGTCCAGATTACAAGTCCACTGGGTTCTCAGAAAGATAACAGTTTAAGACATAGTTCTTCATTAATGTATTTGTTAGCGAGCTCTTATCATGTGCCAGGCCCTGCCATGGGTACTAATGTGATGCTTGTGGTGAACAAGGCAAGGTGTCCATAGAACAAAGGACATGAGAAATAGTCACATGTATGGTATTTTAGTGGTGATCATTTGAGGAAGAAAACTAAAGAATCAAGTGGAACACAGGACATTTGTGGGGAGAGAAGGTGTCATTTAAACAGAGCAGTCAGATAAAGTCCCCTCCAGCAGTGACATTGGAATGGACACTTGTAAAAGTCTGAAAACCAGACATGTGGTACCTGAAATATTTGGCAGTGTGTCTTTGAGTAGAACACTTTGAATCTCTTACAACCTCTTTGAATTTCAGTTCTTTATCGGTATATTAGACTGGATGAAAATCCTTTTTAGTGGGTGTTATGGTTTGTGTCTAGTTCTCCCCCCAAAACTTCATGTAGTCACTGGCATGGCCTCTGTAGTTTATGATTAATTTATGATCCAGTTCAGGGATTATGGGTGTGAGTGCGACAGCCGCCCTGGTGTCAGCAGTCTGCATACAATATACTGAGGGGCCAGAGGCTTGCTAGCTGCTGCAGCTGCTGCCCTTTCCTTCACTTTTTTTTTTAGTTATTGCATTTTATTTTATTATTTTATATCCAGTAACCCAATTATGTTGAAAAGTTTAACACACTTAGGCATTTTTCCCCTAGGAAAGCTTTCTTCTAAGGAGATAATTTTTTTTTTTTCTGTCTGGAACCTCTCATTTTCCCTCTAACACATGTATTAGCACTTTGGTCCCATTTCTTTCATGGTGAGCTTTTATTTTTTTTTCTTTTCTCAGGTCAAGTGTTTCTTTGCTGTTCCTCAGGATTGCCAGGAAGGGATTTTGTTAATCTTAGGGGACAAATCTTTGCCAACATTACATCTCCCACCTATATCGCAGCCGTATGGCTTTCGCTTCTTTTTTTAAGGTTAGAAACTCATAAAATTATTGTGGAAATTCTTATTTAAAAGAATTGTTTTACTATGAATTTCTTTTGATCGAATGCAACTAAAATTGTTAATAAAATATATTTTAGAAATTAAAATATGTTGGTCTTTTTGTCTAAAGTTTGTGATGCAAAATGTCAAAGAGAGCACGCAGAAATCTACTTTCATAATTTCACTAGTTAAACTGAATGTAGAGAAATATGTAACAGTATTTTCAACACTTCAGGACAAATCTGCTGAAGAAAGTTAAAAATTTATGAGTGAAGGCATCTGTAAACTTGTTATATTTTCCAAGGTAATCACCCATCTAGAGAAGAGTTTATATTTACAATTCATCATGAGGCACAGGAAAAGCTAACTTGTATTAAATATAACTTTTATCTACTATAGCATAATTATTTGCTGTTTGTAACATTTTTGTCAGATAATGTGGAAAAGAATATTTGGAAAACAACTTACACCTACTAGCAAATCCTCTCATTGAAGTGTAATGGTTAATCTTGGTTTTTCTTATGCGAAAGGTATGGTAGCTGCCAAGTGATTGGTAGAACACATTTATGCGTGCATTTGGGTGGACTGTGGTGGTGTGATTCTAGCTGCTACACTTGGAGCTTTTCTCCTCTTTCTCTGGTGATCCTCTCTGGCTCTAATGCCCAATCATTATGTACTCAGCAGCTGTTCTGCCTTATGACCTTTCCATACTCTGCTCCTGCCTTGTGGGTTGCCTGCCGTGTCCTGAATCCTCTGAAGGTAAGATCAAATCTCTCCTCTTTAACATTGTAGGTGTCAGGTAATGTCCTCCAGTAATGGAAAATCTCTCAAACACAGCATCATTAGGTGTTTTGATTAGTTCATTTGAAGTATGAAACTAAGAAATATAAAGCCTATTATGTAATAACGGTTTTCATTAAACAAAGACAGATCTATTCAAACTAATAGATGCTACTGTGATTGAAATGTAATTGTCTTTTAACATTTTCTGGATATTGACCACCACCAATCACTAGTGGTCAAGAGGAAAAAGTGCATTGTACTAAGTTTAGATAGTAGTTTGTTTAAAAGTTAGATTTTTAGTCAAACCATTCTAGAACTTACCATTGAAATTTCAGCAAACAAAACAAGATCCATTGCTAAAGTTAATGTCAAGTTTATAAACGTTAAGTGCCTTGCAATACTTATTATCTGCTATGTTTCACCTATGTTCTGGCTGGGCAAAATAATAAAAAGATTGAGAAAGGGTTAAAATAGCCTTTCATTCAGCTGCTTGGATGTTGCTACAATATTGGCAGTTAAAGTCGTCAGCCTGCCTCCTTGATTAGGACACATAAAACTTGATTTAGCTTTGGGTTATGATATTCTAAAATAAATCATATATACTGTAGTCCTTGATGTTCTTATATTGTTGATGGGCTTAGAAAAATGAAACAAACCTTTCAAGTTAGACTAGACTATCTCAGGTCATGAAGTTTATTGTAACTTAAGAAAAAGTTAATAAGTGAACCAGTATGCACCTTTAAGATATGGAATTTCTGCATTATTAGAGCTGACACCTGAGTCAACTTGCAATTATGTATAATGATGGAAAATCGGTTGATTTAGGCCATGGTAACCCATCAGTTTACTGGGTTTTATGGCATGTTTAATGGCTAACCTTTCTTGGAGGCCATAATTAGAGCAGTGTGCAACTGCTGCATACATTAATTGGGACCTAATTATTTATGGTCATAAATGCATATATTTTGATCTAGACTCCTCTCAGGCAGACCATCTTATTAGAAAATGTAATAATCAGGGGATGCTTGGATTTGGATGTCAACTAATTTTTCTTTTCTAAACTATGCTCTGGGTCTGCCCAAGCCCCATTGCCATGACCGACCTACCAGTAAGAACTGTTTGAGCCCACCTCCATTTCCAACTCCTCTATCGGCCATGTGGCTGCCTCAGCCTGCCTTCACCTCCGACTCCTCATCTTCCCGAACTCCACCGCCACCGACGGACCTACCGGCCACCCAGTGGCCTCAGCCCACTTCAATGCCCTAATCCTCATCAGTCCAAGCTCCGCCTTCACTTACCTTCCTGACTGGACCGCACGACAGCCAAGCACTAATTTCACCAAAGTGCATAATTTCACCAAAGTGCAGAGATAACTGCTATAAAAAATGATAAAGATAAGGAATAAGATGAAATCTCAGGTCCTGAGTCCACCCAAAACAAATACAGAAGACACTAACATGGAAGAAAACGGTAATCATGAAGACAAAATCTCTGAGTTGGTGGCATATGAGGTAGACAGACAAGTGCAGAAACATACAGAGCAGCTCAGAACAGAGATAACATCTGAGGTAAAAAAAGAAATGCATGAATTAATAGACTCTGAAGTTGAAAAACAACTGCAGCAACATATAGAGGAAACCAGAGAAGAAATAACCTTTGAAGTTAAAAAAGACCTCTCTAACTTACCAGTATCTAAAGTAGGTGAACAACTACAGAAAGGTAGACAGGAGAACAGAGCAGAAATAATCTCTGAACTAGAGGGAGAAAGGATAACTATAATGAGAGACTTCAATACTACTAAAGAAGATATTGATAAAAACTTAGAGAACAGAAAAATGACGGATGCCTTGACTGAGCAATATAGGAAAGAAATAGTTCGTAAGAAACAGTTTCAAAAAGATATATAAAAAAAAAAATCTCAATCACAAGTTGGCAAAACCATATGAATGAAAGTGAAAATAGTGCTTCAGATCTTGAAGACACAGTTGCAGCTAGTGAAAAGGTAAGAAGGGATTTCTTAAAAACAACTAGGATGCAGGAAAAAATAATTGAAAATGTACAAGATGATGCAAAAATGAACAATGTGAGATTAATAGGAATTGGTAAGAAAGAAGGAGTAGACACAAATGATATAAAAATATGGGCAGAAGTAATAGCATAAAACTTCCCAAATATGAGCAAAAAATTGGACATTCAGGTGACTGAAGCATACAGAACCCCAAATAACATAAACCAGACTAAAAACACACCCAGACATACCATAGTCAAGATCCCAGAAATTCCGCGCAAGAATAATGTACTAGAAGCTTCTAGAGAAAAGAAACTGATCACATTTAAAGGAAAACCAATCAGAATAACAGCAAATTACTCTTCACAAACCATAAAGTCAAGAAGAGCATGGAGCAGAGTGCTTCAAGTCCTCCATGAAAACAAATTTCAGCCCAGACTGCTATACCCAGCAAAACTCTCCTTCAAGTATGAGGGAGAAGTGAAATACTTCCATGACAAGGAACAACTAAAGAATTTCATGATGTCAAAGCCAACTCTATAAGGTATACTAAAAAGTATTTTAAGCCGGGCGTGGTGGCTCACGCCTGTAATCCCAGCACTTGGGAGGCTGAGGCAGGAGGATCAGTGCGAGTTCAAGACCAGCCTGGGCTACAGAAGTGAGCTCAAGGTCAGCATGAGCTGCATAGTGAGACCCTGTCTCAAAAAGCCAAAATAAATAAATAAATAAATAAATAAATAAATAAATAAATAAATATTAAAAAAATAAAAATAAATAAATAAATAAATAAATAAATAAAAAGTATTTTAGAGAGGGACCAAAATGACACAAACTCAAGAAATGAGAACAGAAAGATCCCACCAAATAGGGTACTCAGTTAAACACAGGAGAAAAAGTGATAAACATTAGTAAGTGAAAGGCATATCTATCATAAGTCAATACATTTCAATTATAACCATCAATGTAAATGAACTCAATTTTCCAATTAAAAGAAATAGACTGGCAGAGTAGATAAGGAAGCAAAATCCAACAATATGCTGTATACAAGAAATACACTTAACTCATAAAGAAACTCATAGGCTGAAAGTCAAAGGATGGAAAAAAAAATACTACATAACTGAGCACCTCAGAAAAGACCAAGTGTAGCAATCCTGTTTGCAGATAGTCATATATAAATGGATGTATATTGACAATATACTCAGAAGGGAAATAAACCTACATTTGTAAATATCGTATAGTCTCCCTAGTGTAAGAACTGTAAAGAAGAAATAAAAATGGAAGGACATAACAGAGCTGAACGGAAATCAAAGACTTACGGGTGAAATCACGAAGTGATTGGAAGCAGAAAAGAGAGGAAACATAACAGGAGCAAAAGCATGCACATATGTACACAGGATGAATCAGATATTGGTCCTAAGAACCTTTAAAAGACTTTGCACACTATTTTCTGGAAGAAGATTCAAATAAACAGGAAAAAAGGCAATATATAAGAAGAAGCATAGCAAGGAAAAAGAAAACTAAGAGAAGCGCATCATTGCAAAAACATACAGTGTGGCAGGCCTTGGGGATAATAGTGCAGTAATGATTTTATGTTTCTAGCAAGGTAAAGAGGAGAAGCTTTTGTCAAGAGCAAACATTTGCAAGGAGGTGAATCTGTGCCCTGAAGTAGTATATGAACCTTGTCACTGGAGAAGAAAGCTCGTTCATAAAATGTTTTACAACACAGTGATAATTTTCAAGTGAAATTTACATTTTATATTATAGGTGGATGGCATTTAATATTACTATAAATGTCATAGTATATTTAGATATAAGATTAATTGGGAACATTAAAATAAGAAAAGTAGACTTGCTTTTACTTTATGTAGGTTCAAAAAGTGGAATTAACATTTGGAAAATGTCAAATTCTAAGATGCAGAACACAGAATAGTTACTTTTAAACATTCAAGTAAATCTCCTTAAGATGCTTATAACATGTATGTCATGTTCGTATGTTTTATGACGAAAAATACTCATTTATTTAATCTTAAACTTTATTTTCTTAAATATTTGTGTTGATACCCCTTCCTGCTACAGGATTATAATTGCTTAGAATATTATTTCCCATTCTTCCCATTGCATGGCATGGGTTGAGTTTCTTATAAGCAGAATATTGCTAGTCTTGGTTTCAATCTATTCTATTTATTTGTTGTGCCAAGCATATATCTTTTAAGTGGAGAAAATAGACCACTTATAGTAAGAAATATTAAAGAAAGGTTAGATTTATGCCTGACATTTGTTGACTTTCTAGTTGTTTCAGACATTTGTTTCATTCTGTCTTTTTGATTTGATGGTTATTGTATTAATAATAGTATTTTGATTATTTTCTATTTCTCATTATTGTGTCTACTCTTTTAGTGGAATGTATACCATCACATTCCATCATTGTGGTATTTACATCTGGATGTAGTATTCCCTGAAGCATATTTTGTCGGCTGGTGGTCACAATTTCCATAAGCTTTTGTTTACTTTGAAAAGTTTCTATTGTTTCTATTCTGTCTTTGTTTCTGAAGATTGATGCTGGTAGGTACAGTAATCTACATTATCAGTGCTTCCACTGTGTTATTTTCTGCCCTTATGGCCTATAGAATTTATTATTTTTGGCTCAAAAATATATTGTTCTCTCTTGGAGATTACTCTTAAGTATGACCTGAAACATTTTTGTCGTATATATTTTAAAAATTCTTGCTTTGTCCTTCTATATTCTAATTAGCGAGTTTTAAAATTTATTTTATTTTATTTATTATTTTTGACAAGATTTAAAGTTTACTCCAGCTTTCTTTAATGAAAAACACATTACATATATCTCCTATAAATAATATAGCAGAGGAACAGACTTCTCATCTATTTTTAAGTCAAAGTTACTACATTGAAAAGTCTCTCAAAATATTTGAATATCTTTACATCAATAAAGAAAGTGATATCCTCCACACAAACTCATAAAGAACCGAAAGACGCAAGGAGATGTACTCTTCCAGTTCTACCACCACCTTTTAAAATTAAAGTCCTTTCCTTACTTTTTTTATGTCTCTCTTTTAGTATAAGGAAATTAAAGCAAGAAGGATTCAGCAAATTTGGATCTGCTAGTGCATTCCTCTTTATACCATGTGTGCAGCATAGTTCTTCCGACATATAATTACATGTTCTTTACTACTTTTAATAAGAAATAATGTGACAGTTGCAAAACACGTTAGTAGTACATTTCCTATAATCGATACAATGCATATTATTATTAATGTTACTACTTTTTAAGTTAGTCTTAATTAGAAAGAAACAGCAATGAAACTATTTCAAAACAGATTAGTAGGACAGTTGCAATAATTAATACATTGCATATTGTTGTCTTCATAGTAGTTATTCAGTGTATAAGATGAAGAAAAGTTATCTTGTCTAAACACTATTAATATAAATATTTATTATCATTGAACTAAGTGAGAATAGCTGTATATCTGTCCTATTTTTAATATATATATATGTGTATATATATGTATATATATATATATATATATATATCACTACAGAATGGTCCTTCATTTATATCCTTCTTTATTATTTTGGTTTGACAGATATGGGTGTTCCATTCCCATTCAAATATTGTCCTGCTAAAATGTTGTATATGGTTTGATTTCTAAATCTCTGTCTAAAAATATATAATTGTTTTTTGTATTCCATAGGGATTCTAAGTTTGGAATATCAATGATTGTTGGAAAATACCAGTTCTATGTTATGTCTAAGGTGTTTGATATTCAGATAGATAGTGATGTTAAGCTCAACTGCCTATGTTATAGGTTAACAGTATCATTAAGCTTCTCCTGCAAATGGTTAACAATTTAAGTTTGCAGACCAAAAAATTAGAGAAAAAGAAGGGCTACAAGAATAGCTAATGTCTTGACCCTTCAAGGTCAGTGAGGACTCAGATCATAAGGGAATCTGTATTGTAACATCCTATAACTGCTAGTGTCTCAAATTTTCTGTTGAAGGAGATTATGGGACCACAGAGGAAAATGGTTGATGATGTACAGTGTGCCTGAAGAGAGTCACCTAGAGAGAAAACATTCTCTCAGGCTTTCAAGCAATGACCATGACTCCTCCAGATGGCTGACACTGACAAAAGATCTACAAACTGCTGTACATGGTTTCAGGGTAAATCCTGAGGGGATTTGACTGACCTCAAATACAAAAGTTGTATTTTTTGTTATATAATTATCGTTTTATCTTGGTCTTAACCATCCAGCAGAAAAGTCTTATCATGAAGTATAAAAAGCAAAGCCATATTAATATGCAGAGCTGTGAAAATCTCAAGTCAATATCTTCTGATGTTGCCAGTTTTGTGGATAGCTGACTACCATTATGAACTATTGGACTATGTTGGGTTATTTTGCTGAAGATTTCTTGCTCTTGATTGTTTTAGAGTGAAGATTCATTTCAATCATATCATTTCTGTGATTCTATTAGAGTCATAAATGGTTATCCATGTCTTTTCCAAGATTCTGGAGAAATAGTCTGTTATCAAGATTCATTATGAGGCCAAAACTTTCTTAATGTGTTTGAATATATTAATCACTTTGATATATATTGCTAATTTATTGCCAGCTTCACAATACAGTGTCATCTTTGTATAGTTTCTTTGGTTGGGGTTTGAACACTAATATCATTATAGAAGAATTGAAGGAACTCAATATCTCCATGAATGACGTGAGAGAAGAAATGGTAGCAATTCAGGCAGTTGTAATGTAGAATACAGACTGTGTGGGATGTGCACTGTGTGGTCAGTCCTACAGTGAGAGTAATGGCTCTTATTGGGTGATAATGACCTACTTAAGCACTGTTGATGTTCCTTATGCTACTTGCAATGTTGCCTACAATATTGCTCTAGTAAGTTTGAGAGGTTGTATTGGCCAATACATTGTGTCAGCTTGAGAAGTTAAAAGCTTAACTAAGTCAGCTCAGCAATTCCATGCACTAGGGCCCTTCCTAGAGCATGGAAACCACTCCCTAGGGGATGGAGCCCACCATGGAGTGACTCAGCCCTTAAAAGATATAAAAGGAAATTGAGGCAGGGTGGAGAGTGCCACTTTCTTCAGAGGAGCTCCAGTCTAGACTCAGTGTGGAAGAAAGAGAAAGAGGCTTGGTGTAAGCCCCAGGTCTGTCTCCTCCCTTTGCTCTTTGCTGTTTTCCACCACCCTGAAGTGTTGCCTTTTGCTATGTGCCACTCTGCCTTGGATTCAGCTGAGTATGACCTGAAACCTTTATAAACTGTGAGCTAAGTAAATCTTTTTTTTTTTCCTTAATTTTGGATGTCAGATATTTTGTCCCAGCCATGAGTAAAAACTGATACAGACGTAAAGGTCCATGCACATGGCCAAAAGAGCAAAGAGCAAGAATCACAGCACTCTCTCTGTGGTGGTTATGTTCAATCTCAGCAGCCATGTGTCTTGGACAATAGGTGGGGACAACATTTGTAGATAAGGTGACAACAGGCATTGCAGATATCATCTACTGCTCTGTTTGTGTTTATACAGGAGTGAGACCTAACATTCCCTTATTATGTATACCCATGTTTGGGGAAACATTAGAGGTCTTCCTTATGTCATTCTTGTGGTTGTGGCACCTGCTGGGGAGGTGCCACAGTAATAGAATATCATTGATCCTGTGCAAAATTCCTTTTAGCTAGAGTGTTTTTGAGCATAATTGAGAGAAGAATACAGTCAACAACAGCAAAAGTTAGTCTTTGAATCTTTTTAGGTTGCATATCTTGAAGGCAGTTAAAAACTGGGCTCTTGGCACTTCTTAGGACAAAACCAGTAAGCCTCTGTGGGGATATTAGTGAAAGCACTGAGTTCTTTTCTCAGCTTGGGTGTACGAGGTGTTTGTAAATGTTGCTGTGAGGGCCTGTGGGGACCATAACTGCTTCCAGTCCAGGAGCCCTCATGAGGCCGCATGACTAGCCATTCTTTCTGAATTCAGAAGGTAGATATTTTACTCTAGCATCTTAAAATATTCCTCCAAATTAAATAATTTTGCTTTCTTTTTTATTTTGCTTCCATGATATTGAAGATACTCCATAGTTCCTTTGTGACCTCACCTCTTCCATATTCATGTACATATTCTTTCTTCCAAACTAATAATTCTCATGTTTACAGGTATAGTTGATACACATACAGAATATGGCATAACTCTTCCTTTCACTGCGATAAATTGTAATAACAATGCCCTCAGATTGGCTCCAATTGCTTTCTCTCTTTAATCACTTTTAATTATAGCTTTAAAACACATATGTGCTTAATGGTTACTACATATAAGCCTTCACTCCTCTGTGTTTTGTGGCATTTGGCTACCAAATATTTGTTTCTCTATTAGGTTCCTCAGGAATTTTTACTGGAGCACTGTTATTTGAATTCTTCCATGTCAGTGACAGTTTATCCCTGCCTTTTATACTTGAAAATATATTTATCAGAGAATAAAATTCTTGGTTTGTAGTTAATTTCTTGGGATATTGAAAACATTTTAACTCCATTTTCTTCTGGTCAAATCACTACTGCCTCAAAGAGCCTGATAATAATCTAACTTGCTGAGATTAAAGACTAAACAGAATAGCAAAAAGGAGATACTACATTTTCTGTCTAGGGCTAATAAGTATAAAACTGACAGTTTTAATGGTCTATCTATTTATTTTTTTGTTATCTGGGATCAAACTCAGGTTCTCCTGCTTGCCAGAAGGCAGAAGGGTAGTAATGCCACTCAGCTATCTCCCTGGTCCAATCAACTGTTTTAACTACCTACACTCTATGATATGTGGTTGTTCTTTCAATTGTTTCTATCTATCTATCTATTTATCTATCTATCTATCTATCTATCTATCTATCTATCTATCTATCTATCTATACAAGGTCTATATGTATAAGGTCTATGGGATACAGGGTCTAAAGGTCTCACTATTCCCACTATGTACATTGGATTTATAGTGATTCCACTGTTTTCAGCCTCCCAGGTGCTGGGAATACAGGATGCACACCATGCCTAATCTCAGTCACCATCTCAGCACACCCCAGGGGTGGGGTTAGAACAGTATGCTGGGAATCAAGCCCTTGCCGCTGCACTCTGCCTAAGCAGGTGCTTTAGTCTGCTGAGCTATTTGGCTGGCCCTGTTTTTTCAATTATTAAGGTGATTGTATCAAAGCAAATTTATTGAAAGTGATCACTGAGTATTAATAAGCATTTTGTTCTTTAGCTACACAATTGGAATTCACTCATAGGTTCACTGAAAACTAATATTGAGCTAAGCCAGGTACAATGAACTGTTGTTTTGCCAGGAAGACTTCATGTTCTATTTTTCCTTACAGTCTCCTAGTTATGCATGTCTTCGTGTTATAAGTAGAAAGCCCTTTCACTCTAATGTATTTTATTTTGAAAGATAATTACAGATAGCCATCTCTAATCACCTGGAGATGAATTCAACTTCAAGTGCTGCAACAAACACTGGAGGATATACATATTGCAATCATGAACGTCTATAGTTCAGGTGTTTGTTCTCCACCTTTCACTCTATCTAGAATTTGTATTGCACTGACATCTTTTTAGTATTTGCTGCATGTGCTACAATCAAAATTAATTTATAAAAGCACCTTGTCCAGGAAATAAAGGCAGAAGCAAGAAAACACTATTTTTCTAAGTTCAGATATACAAACATTTGATTATATGTAGCCCATGTCCTATCTTTATGATTTTTTTTACTGCAATAAACTACTTCTTATAGTGTAGAAATCATATTGACTTGGGGAAAGGCAAGGAAAAAAATATTTGCCTGGATAGTAAATACTTTGTCATTTGTGTCCTCCAGTGGGTAGTAAATTCTACTGATAAGAATGGTGAAGCATGGTATGGGTTGAAAGTCTGATGACATGTGGTCAATCAATTTAAGTTCTGAACAAAGAGCCGGTTGGTCTGTAATGGTCCTCCAGGGAGGCTGAGCACTCCATTAACACACACAACCAGGGGACAGGAAAAGTAAATGTCACCTGATCTTGCACTCTTTGGAAGCTCAGAGCAATTTCAGAAACTTATCCTGTGCTGCGGTTCTGTAAAATTGCCATACCAAGTAACAAGAAGGAAAGCTCCAAGGAGCTCTTTGTAAGACTGATACCATCAAAGTTTATTTGTCAGGAGAAATTCTGTCGCAAATGTAAGTGGGTGAGTATAGACATCAGCCACAAGACTCCAACTGTGAATATGAACACTGTGCTGGAGATGAATGGCTTGGATTTGGGTCGAACACATAGCAGACATCTGTTTTATTTTGACCAATGTGCACTGCTCAGTGTGTGTATTGCTTTCATGACTCCAAAACATGATTGGGAGGTTTATCTCATATTAGTTTATTTTAATATTAAAGTGGTAGTACACTTACTTAAATAAAGAAAGCAAAGGTGTACTTTAAAAATTGATGCTATACAAATTTATCTCCCCTTAGCATTCCAATTTAATTTATAGATGTTACTTCTATTACTATTCATAAATAAATTATTCCAGATATCCAGATATTCTCTACGTACATTTAATGTCCTAATTATATATATATATATATATATATATATATATATATATATATATATATATGAAATTAAAATATATGCTTTCCATGAGTTTCTGCTTTATTAAAATCACATCAAGGACAACTTGCTGTTCCAGTATATGAACACCTTTGATCCCTTTTGACAGTGCTGCATAATTCTACTCAATTGATGTGCTAGCATAAATGAGCAGAGAATCCGTCCTTAAGTGGACTTAAAGAATTTCTACTGCTTAACATTTATAAATAATTCTATCTTAAAATACTGGGGAATATCTCTGAAGTAGAATATCATCCTGGCAGTAGGTCTAGAAGATGCTTTCAAGTTATCTGCAGCTTATCCTTTTGGCCGCAGTGCATAGAATACCTCTTTAACCATATTTGCAATTTTGGTGGAACAAATAGAAATATGATACACATTTCTATTTTTTTCAGTTTTCTATTTAAATGTATGTATTTTCTCTCTCTTTTTTTTAAAGAGTACAAATTAGAATTCAAATAGATAAAATTACACGTGACACATATTTTCACTTACCAAAGTTAAATGAATTTCACAGTATTTGTTAAAATGCATAGGGCTGTCTCCAACTGGTTATTCATATTACCAGATGTATGTATGTAAAACTGAAAAAAAAAGAAAGAAATGTAAGAAGAGAAAAAGTACAAACAATTGAAGAAAGGAGATGAAACAACTTGAGGCATTAAGTGCTCTTTTGCATACACCAGCCGACATGCCCAGTACAACTGTCTAAACCATCCTACTTACACACATAAGTAGCTCTTTCCCCCACTCACTCTTCTGTTCTCAACTCAGTAACTTTCATTGCGAATAAATTCATTCCCCTTTTCCTGTATCTATTGCATTCTTCACATTCTATTTTTATCTTTCGGGTTCTCACACTAAGGAGACAATATGATGTTTGTACATGCAGGTTTGGTTTATTTCATTTAAAAGTATGTTCTCTAGTTGCATCCAGTTACTGACAAAAGACTCAAATTTATCCTCTTTTATAGCTGAGTAATACTCATTGTGTAAAAATACTACAACTTGATCCATTCTTCAGTTGATGAGCATATTATGGTTTATGTCTAGTTGTCCCTCCAAAGCCTCATGTAGTCATTGGGTGGGGACTTCTATAGATTGAGACTTGACTCATGAGTCACTGAGATTATGTGTTTTAGTATTTATGGGATTATTGGTCTGAGTAGCGCTGGGACTATGGGTGTGATCTAGGGTAGATATTCTAAGGAGAGAGCCTGATAGGAATATAAAGAGAGTCAGAAAGACAGACTGGAGTTGTTGCTCTCTGCCCCATTGGTTGGTTGCCTCTGTCACCATTTTTATTGTTGTTCCACTGACATGAACTGGATGCTCTCTGCTCTGTTCCACTCAGCCTTGGACCAGCCAAATATGGACTGAAACCTCCATGAACTATGTGGTAATAAACCTTTCCTTCCTTCATCTTGAGTGTCGGGTATTTGTCCCAGAAATGAGTAAAAAGTAACTAAGACAGAGCATCCAGATTGTTTTCAGGGTTTAGCTCTGACAAATTGCAGTGCTAAAAACATGGGTGCACATATATTGTTGTGGCATGAGGGTTTCAGTTCTTCTGGAAAAGTATCCAGGATGGGAATAACTGGCTTGAATGGGACCTCCAATCCTAGCTTTTGAAGGAATCTTCACACATTGATTTCCATAATGTTATATCAGTCTGAAGTCCCGCAGACAGGGCAAAAGGGTTGTTTTTTCTCCACAGACTTTCCAGCATTTGTTATTGCACACTTGATGATGTTAGCCATTCTTTCTGGGTTGAGATGGAATCTCAGTGTTGTTTTAATCTGTATTTCTCAAATGACCAATGATGGTAAACATTTTTTCGCATATTTACTTGCCATTTGTATTTCTACCTCTGAGAACTGAATATTCATGTCAGATTTCCATTTTTGGATTGGGTCTTTGAATTTGGGGTCCTGTTCTGGATAGAAGACCTTTGTTGGAGAGACAGTCAGCTATAATTTGTAAAATTCAATCTTATAGAATTCTATAAGAAATTTAGAGAAGATTTAATGCCCTCTTTTCTCAAACTCTTTTCAATGAATTTGAAAGAGAAGCCTCATTCCTGGAGGAAAGTATTACTTTTCTTGAGAACCAGAGGAAGGTCCACTAGAACAGAGAACTAAAGGCGAATCTTTTTTTTTTAAGAATTCTTTTATTATACTTTTTTAAATTAATTAATTTATTTTTTTCTTGTTTCAGAACCTTTGTTTGTTTGTTCACTCATTTTTATGGCCGGCTCAGCCCGCCCCAAGGGCAGGGCTGGCACAGCAAGTGGTGCCAGGGATCGAACCGCGGTCCCTGAAACCGCCTCAGCTTTCCCAAGCAGGTGCTTTAGAGCACTGAGCCATCCCGCTGGGCCCAAAGGCCAATCTTTCTGATGAACATAGATGCAAAGCTCCTCAATAAAATACTAGCAAACAGAATACAACAAACCATTAAGAAGATTATACAACATGAGCAAATGGGATTCATTCCAGAAATACAAGGGTGGTTCAACATACAAAAATCCACAGATATAATACACTACATCAGTAGAACTAGGAAGAAAACTACATGATCATCTCATTAGATGCAGCAAAAGCTTTTGACAAAGTCTAAGACTCATTCATGACAAAAAATCTGTAGAGAATTGGAATAAAGTGTCATTACCTCAGCCTGATAACAGATTCTATGAGAAATCAACATCCAAACTCATAATAAATGGGCAAAACCTGAAATACTTCACTTTAAAATCAGGACCAAGACAAGTATGACCAGCACCTCCACTCCTATTCAATATTGTTTAGGAAATATTAGCTAAAGCAATTAGACAAGGGAGAAAAATAAAAATTAAGGAATGGAAAAAAGAAGTAAACTATCATTAATTTCAGATGACATGATACTTTACGTAGAGGACCCGAGAAATGCCACTAAGAGTCTTGTGGATTTAACCACCAAATTCATCGATGTAGCAGGATGCGTGTGTTTTCCTTCTGAAAGTTGGAACAGTTGTATTTCTTTATTTAATATTAGACACACAGAGAGTGATGGCTAAATGTTCAGGATTAACTAGACTGACTGTCATAGCATAAGCACTTAGCATCAGTCTGATCATTTATATCCTGGTTACTTCTCTATCCCTCAGTCTTAGGTACAATATGATGACAATGGCAATGTTTACATCACGTTGCTGTGAAGATAAGTGGGTTAGTACATGTAGATCGTGTAGAATAGTTCCTAAGATACAATAAAATATTATAAGCATAGTTCATGGAAAATTTTATATAAGTATATTATTTACCAATTTTTCTTCATTATCTTGATATTGACATGAAAGAAGTTGAGATTAAAAATATAAGCTTATTTTCATCCTTGCATGTGTGAAACTTGAATTTTCTTTAGCAACGACTGTGTCTCACTAGATACTTGAGCATCGAAGTACCTTAGCAAACATTATGTTATTTGATAATTCAAATTTTATTCAGCAAAATCTCACTTATTTGCAACAAAATCTGAACACACCGATGATGTAACAATAAAGAACAGGTACATTGTTTTCCTGAAGGGAAAGTGGTGGTAGATATAACTTGCCCTTTTATCCAGTGAGTGATTTTGGTAGTAAAGTGATCACCATTTATGTTTGGTTGGAATGATCAAAAAACGATAATTTCTTTATTTCATTTTTTTTAGAGATTGATGTTTTTTCTTTATTTTTAAGAGATTTTAAAACCCCCACAATAGATGCAATACAAAATTTCAAAACAAGATGATAGGAAATTAACAATGGTTGTTATATTGCATATTGCTATCTTCAAATTGTCCAGATTACTAGGTACTGGCATGCAAAATTTACCAAACAATATAAGCACTAAATATACCTTTTCGATGAACTAACGAAAATCAGTATTACAATTATTTTAAGTGTCTTGAGTGTGTATGTATGTTTTTCTCTTACTTTGTTTCTCTTTTCTATCCTAGGTGTTCTTTCCTTTTGAACATTTCCTTTCCCTTTCTATACATATATTTTACCTTGTCGATCTTTACTGTTTTGGTTTTTTATACTAGAAAGGAAATATGATATTTATACCTGTGGGTCTGATTTATTTCACTTATAAGTATGGTCTCCAGTTCCATCCATTTACCTATAAAAGCCTCAAGTGTACTTTTTATAGCTGCTAAGAAATACTCCATTGTATAAAAATACTATATTTTTTATCCATTCCTCAGTTAATGGATATTTAGATTGTTTCCAAGTTTTCGCTATTATAAGTTTTGCTGCTATAAACATGAGTGTACATAAAAAGGAAAATTTCTTTTGGTGCTAATTGATCCAAGAGATAATATCTAAGTGTGTATATAATTTATAACTCACTTGATAAAAATTTGTACTATGTCAGCCATTGTAGAAATTTAACTGAGTCATCCTTTCTCAATCATTAGATATTTTAAGGCTTATTTTACACACACACACACACACACACACACACACACACACACTCACATACACCCCTTATAGACTGCAACAGGAAGTCTCACACACAAGCTTACAGATATATGTCTTTCTTTCTACCATACATAGTATTCATCTGATGAAACAGGTCATATTTTAATTCTAAATGAACTAGAATTAGTATGTTTTAGGGTAAGATCAGTTTACACACAAAAATATACTGGTAATCAAATCTACAATTCTTGCTTTAATTTTTAAAACAAGTGTACTAATACAATTTATCTGTGAAGTCAGAGCTCAAAGACTGCAGCCTCAATAGTTTGTAGATGTTTTCCTTAAAGCATTGCTATAATTATTTGCTGAACTAATGCAATTTCTTAAAAAGCACAAATATGCTCTACATTTTTTTTTTCATTTGTTTTGGTGAGAGGTTTTTAAGGAACCAATGTGAGAGTGTTATCCAGTTTTGGTGCTGACTGGCTACTTTCACCGATCCCCCACAGAAGCACCCATCCCCCACAGAAGCAGATGTTTCATCCGCTTGACTGTCTCACAGGCCCTTGATACCTTTTTCTTATCATATCCAGGGCATTAAGAGGTACACACACTGGTGAAGTGATCTGCACTTACACATACAATGTAAGAAGAAGGTATCTATATTTTAAGCATTTTATTACTGAAACATTCATAAATAATGATATATTTTCTCCAGTTTAAATGGTACATGTAAAGACTCATATTCTGCAACATAACAGGTTGCTGGCGTAGCTATCCAGAGTGTTCTTGTTTGGTTCTACTTAAAACCTTAAAATTCCTAAGATGCAACCAAAATGCTCTGTACTTTCTGAGATTGCATGATACAGTATTTGATTAAACTAAATTGAATTCATACCTAGGAGAACTATATCATATTTAGGATTTAATAAAAACAGAAATTTATAGGTATTTTTATGATCACATTTAAAATTCACAGTTTTTCAGTTCAGTGGTGGTGTGGACACAACCCATGTGAACTTTGAGTTCCACTGTAATCAAATACAAAATAAATTATACAAGCACATAAAGTTTTACATTGATTCATTTGCTCCGTTCTTTTTATTATTTAGATTGTGATTTTCTCTTAACTATAGAAAAATAAATTAATTTGCAGATTGCTTAGTCTACAGGGACATCTTAACATTATTTTACCTTCTGACACTTTAGAAGTTATAATGTGTTTGTATACCTTTAAAGATACATCCATACTAATATTTCCACTCAGTTGAAAAATACACTTTTCCAGTGTTGTATTCTTAAAGATGAGCTTTTGTAGCATATCCTTTACATGATACTGAGGCATCTTCTAAGGGCAAAGAAAATTATATCTATAAATTTGCTGCAGAGAGCAAGAAGCACCCATATACTCTCACAGTCTGCTGCTCCAGCACAGTCTCAGAGCATACTTTAATCAGCCCTGCCATAAATCCTTTTCGCCTGCAGCATGCCTATGTGGGACATCTATCACTTTTATTTCTTGAAAGATATTTTTGATATAACAGAACTGTATGCATTTATGGAGTATAGGATGATATTTTGACATATGTACACAATTTATAGTCATCAAATCAGTGTAGTTACAATTTCTATCATCTGAAATATTATTTTTTCTTTTCAGAGACTTTGAGCTCTTGTATTTGTCTATCAATATTATATATATATATATACATATATATATAATATGTAATATCTTATATCTAAATATCTATGTATTATATATACATATTTATACCTCTCTTTATCTATGTTGTAAAATTGTTGTATCCTTCTCTCTAACACTCCTCTTACTCTCCTTCACTTTACTTTCCCTAACCTGTTAGTAAACTTAGATTGTTTTCACTATTTAACATCTGATACTAATATTTCTTATTGTGTTACTAATAAGCACAGCTTATTATGGTATAAATATTAGTTTTCCAACAAAACAATTGTCATACATAATTTAACCTTTAAAAAATATTGATACCATTTTTTTCTTTTAAAATATTTGGTATAGGGTCTCACTATGCAACTCAAGCTCCTAGTGATCTTCTTATTTTCAACCTTCCCAGCACTAGGATTTCAGGCATGTGCCACCATGCCCAGCCTCAGTACCTGGCGCAACACACCCAGGGTGGGGGCGGGGGTTCGGGTGGAGGGGCAAAGAGGTGTGGCATGTGGCTCCGGATATCCTTGCCTAAGCAGATGTTTCATCCGCTTGACTGTCTCACAGGCCCTTGATACCTTTTTCTTATCATATCCAGGGCATTAAGAGGTACACACACTGGTGAAGTGATCTGCACTTACACATACAATGTAAGAAGAAGGTATCTATATTTTAAGCATTTTATTACTGAAACATTCATAAATAATGATATATTTCCTCCAGTTTAAATGGTACATGGAAAGACTCATTTCATCTGAAGTGTAAAAAAGTCTGTACTGACTTGTTGGGTAATCCCAAATAACATTTATAAAAGGTGAAGAAAGAAATTAGTAAAGTGCTTAATCATCAAAAATGAAAAAAATCTTTCATAAAATGTGCACGGTTATTGAGCAAACTAATTGTACACAACATCAATTGAATGGATACAAGAAATACCTGATAACCAACAGTTATAGACTTTGGTTCATGGTAATTGAAAAGAAATGATAATTCAGTCCCAATGAGTTATCTTCTCTATATAAACTATAGAGAAACTATATAAATTGCATTTGAGTACTCTGTTTTTATTATGGCATCATATGACTGTAACAACTATTGCATTTTAGCATGCTATTTTATTATTGTAAAATAGTTGCTTTTATTGTAGAACATAATGATATTATTATTGGATACAGAAACACTCAACTTAGAGTGTAAGTGTGTTGTCATCCAGAAAAGTTACAGATACTGTACTTTGAGAGAATTTGGGGCATAATCAATATGAAGCTGGGACCATGGAAATCACCTTTTATTTTGAAATTTGTAGCATAATCTCTCAGAGAATAATTTTACTTGTTATAAATTAATATTTTGACAAAATAATTTTGTAAGTTGAGAATCCTTCATTAAGTTTATATAACTTCTGAATAGAATTTATCATATCATGGAAATGCTTTTGTTGTGATATAAGATCCCTGACCTCTCCTAAACCAATGGTGATAATTAGCCATAAACAGCTGACCTTGCTTGAGCCAGACACTGGAATAGGCACAGTTTTTTTGTTCTTCTGTAGTTGACCTGCAGAATACTTACTGCCTGAGAAATAATGTTATCCATGTTGTGGAAGATTTTTCTTTGTGAATGCTAGAAAGATATAAAAAAATAAATACAGTTAATGCATTTAATCCATATGAAGTATGTTAGTCTTTTTTAATTATCCAAACTAGAAACTCATCAATGAAGTTTTATATTTCTTTGAAGACATCAAAAATAAGTCATTGGCTAGGACCATGCATTAAAATTGAATAATGTACAAGCAATTACCTTCACAAATATCTTTCTACCTATGTCACTAATGCCAAAATGAGAATTGCTATAGTGTACAGTCTGTGGTGTATACTATAGCAAAAGCTAAATGGTATTAAGTTTTTTTTTATATGGTTAGAGGTCATGAAAAGGAAAATGTAAAATATTCATGGAACCAAAACCCACTGACAATTCTCAAAGGATAACCATAATTATAAGAAAAATCATTTTTTCATTACAACTAATACAGTCCAATACATTGTTTCATATTATCTTAAAGTTAAATATCACACCATTGCATATTGATCAGAATGGACAAAATACTGAACGCTGTTGCAGGTGCTACTGCTCACGTGATACAACAGGAACACTCATTCTTTGCCAGTGGAAAAGTAAAACTTCAATGTCAGTTTGAAAGACACCGACAAATTCTTATAAAATTAAATAGCTTTGACATGTGATCCAGAAAATATATTTTTTGTTGGTTACTCAAAGGAGCTGAAAAATGTGTGTTTATACAGAAATCTGTGTATAGATATTTAAGGCATCTTCATATATAATTGCCAAAACTTCATGGTAATCAGGATAGGTTCCAGTAGATGACTGAATAAACTGTGATAGATCCAGACTATATAAGGGTATTTAGGGATTCAAAGCACTGAGACGTCATACTAAGAAATGATGATAATGGACCTAAATTCCCATTGCCAAGTGAAAGAAAACAATGTGCAAATGCTACTTCTGAGTATTCCCATCATATGACATTCTGAGAACGAAAAAGCCATGGAAGCCGGTTGCCAGAATTTAGGGAAGAGGGAAATCTGTGGAGCACAGAGGATTTATGGAATGCCACCGTGTATTTATCCAAATCTATTGATTATATCAAGTAAAAGCCTGGTAGCAAGTGTAGCCTGGCGTGGTGATGCTCAGTCCATATGCGCGCGTCAACTGTGACAGCGTACTACTCTGGCAGGGAGCAATGAGGAGGTCATGCATGGGTGGAGTAGATCTTCATAATTTTCTCTTTATTTTGCTCCAAACCTAAAACTGCTCCAGAGAAATTTTAAAAAAATTTATATGTCCATCAACAGATGAACAGTTTAAAATACAGTATTTATGCATAATGGAGTATTTCTCTGCCATAAAGAAAACTAAATTTGAATTTATTATAGGAAAACTGATCTATTTTGAGACTATAATGGCAAGTGCAATAAATAATGTACATAAGCTTTAGCGTCACATGATTCCTCGTATATGAGAAACTCACAATTCAAGTGAATTGTAGAGCAAAATAAGAGAGAACACCAAAAAAGGAGATAATCTTTTTTTCAAAGCATATGAGGCCGAGAGACTGATGGATGGGGGGGTAAGAAACTTATGAGGAATGGAGAAATGAAATAAAGCATGAAATGTCTACGTACCAAATCCCCGTGAAGAATGTAATCATTATGTAGTAATAAAATGACGTATAAATAAAGGAATACCAACTAGTGATTCCCTTTGAAAAATCTGTTTAATAAGCCCTTTAGGTGAAGAAGACTATCCATATAAGAATGCATATAAATTTTAGAGAGTATAATAACATGAACTTGTACTCTTTAGCATGAATACTCTAATGAAATGAAATGACTCGCCTTCTAAGCCAGTAAGTCCAATACCTGCTCTTAATCTCTTTCTACAAATTATTTGATGCCAAAAACTGGGAAAGAAATGAAATGAACCAAGGTAAAATAAGACGTGCATGCGCATGGAGCCACAGATAAGGAAGTCCTGATTTCTTTCCATATTTGTTCTTAACTTCAGTTGCACATGATTTACCTTAGAAGAAGTTCTAGGGTTACAATGGTTATTACTATATTTAACTCATATTGTGAAGTTTAGTACTTAAGAGGAGTAAGAGGTAGAAAAATTTTTAGTTCCTGTGACTTTTCTTTTAAAGGAAGTCTGTTACACGGGATTGTTTGGAGCTCATTGGAACAGAACTCTAAGGCATGGGGCATGAGTAGGAGGTGTTTCATTCAAAGCTGTTGCTTGGCTGGCATGTATACACCTGATGTGCACATGCTCTAAAAGAAGAAATTGGGGCTGGGGAGATAGCTCCGTGGCACAGGTGCCTGCCTAGCTAGTGCAAGGTCATGAGTTTGAACCCTGGTCCTGCAAAAAATAAATAAATAAATAAATAAATAAATAAATAAATAAATAAATAAATAATGCTTTTTAGGTTATATGAATACATTCACATCCTCAGCTCCTAGGAGTAAAAATTTAAAGCTACTTAGAGAAAATTTCCGTTCTAATAAGATCTGGATTTGCTTAAAATTTCTCAGAAGGATATAGTATACATTAATCATATTTACCAATATCATCCATTTTATAAAATTGAAATATAGAAGAAAATAGGGAAAATTTCCAGAATTCGTTTAATTCCCTAAGTAAAAACTGTTGTATCTGTATGAATAGAGAAGAATAGCGCTGCTCAGTAAACTCAATATTTCAACAAGTAAAATGTGTTTGAAATATAATAATGTAATATAAAAACTATACTTGAATGCTTCTCATCTTATTCTTCTAAATATATATGATCACTGTCTTATCAATTATTATCATATTCTCTTTACAATAAATTTAAAAATAAAAAGTAAAAAGTACCAGAAAAAAATTAAGGTTTATTGAAAGGAAGAGTTAGGGTTTAACTGTTTGACCGGTCTTGCATACCTATGCCTGGTAATCTGTGCAAAAAATTTGACAATAACAATCGGTAATATAACAATCACTGGTAATTTCATATTCTTGTCTTCACATTTTGTACCATTTATATTGTTGTCTGTCTTTGTTTTTATTATTCATTTTTGCTTTTGTTTCTGTTTTTTAGTCTTTAAAATAAAAAAAAAGAAATATAATAGTGTAATGGTTATGCTGTTACTTTCTTAACTTTTTACTATTTCCTGTGTGATTTGCTTCTAGAATATTTGTGTTGCGATTAAAATAGAAACCTAGTACAGTGGAAGCAAGTACAGTGGAAAATAACTAATGTTTATAAATACTTTTTGTTATTTAAATGAGAGATAAACCACAGGTTGTATGTAAGTTAATGGGCTGAATTTCAGTGTTTCTGTACTCTTTTATTTTGTTTTTTAATGGCTGGCTCAGCCTGCTCTGGGGCCGGTGCAGTATGTGGTGCTGGGGATCTAGCCATGGCCCCTGTGGTTGCCTAAGCTTTCTTAAGCAGGCATTTTAGCGGCTGAGCCATCTGGTCGGCCCACTTCTGTACTCTTAAATGGAGACTATATCACTTATCATTGCTAGCAATATATACGAAGATAATGTATAAGTAACAACTTGTGAATTTTGAAGCATTACATTAAGATCTTTCACTGCTCTTTTATATCCACTTCAAAGAGAACTCAAAGATGATTATTAACAAAATTCAAAAAATTAAATAACATGTTTATTTTTGTGCATGGTGATAGACTAGGGTCAAGATTTAGTTTTTGGCATGTAGAGAGCCAATTTTTCCAGCACCATTTGTTAAAGAGGCTGTCTTTCTTCCAGTACACATGTTTGGCCGCTATGTCAAAAATAAGGTGGCTGAGTGTGTTTGTATTTGCTTCTGCGTCCTCTAGTCTATTCCATTGATCTTCAGGTCTGTTGTTTTGCCAATACCATGCTGATTTTAT